>PNEQ01072917.1:0-19296 GCA_003012365.1 Medauroidea extradentata | reverse complement strand
ACACTAGAAGTAAAAACCTTTTACACATGCCTCTTGTCAACTTGACCTTACAGCAAAAAGGTCCTTCATACACAGCTTGCAAGTCGTTCAACAAACCCCCAGCCACCTGCAAGATGCAGGTTTAGCTAACACAAAAATATTCAAAAAACACCTTAAAGATTTCTTGATCATTAATTCTTTTTACACAGTCGATGAGTATTTGAGTGGATCTATGACAGTGTAGATACTTATTTAAGATATTTATTCTGGGTTAAGATTATGTTTCTTCTCTTGTTTTTTTCTTTTCTTTTACATGTGGAGACTATGAAGTATGCTGACGTGAGCCTACGTGCGAGCCCGAACCGACAAGAAATGTTTGAATTTCGCTGTTTTTGTGTATAATTTTTAATGTATAACTTAAGTAATTTATTCATTTGTTTGTATATTGTAAATACGACTTGTCCGATATCTTTGTGCAAAAATGTACACAAAAAAAGATCTAAGGATGCAATAAACTAAATCTAAATCTAAATCAAATCGCCTACCATACAGTTCTTAGAAATTCATGGTACATATTTTCACAATCTCTGAATGTAGGCTCCATAGTTTTGCTTACATCTCCTAGTCGCACAATTTTTACTCTTTACTTTGCGCTAGGTCATGCGAACGTATTGACTGTTGAAGTGAATAGAAAGAGAGAGAGAAAGAGAGGTTTTCTGAACAGCACATAGTAACGAAACTTTTAGCGCTTTATGGATTGGTAAACAAAGCATGTTCTGCAACTTATAACCACAAGTAGTGTTATAATGACACAATTTACTTATTTGAGTATTTGGCCTCAATAAAGTTATTTACATAGTTTTATGATGGACGAATCTATGGCTAATACTATACATAAGTTCATTCATTTTGAAGGTTATTCAAAATTTAGAACTGTTTTTAAAAATTCGTACTACACAAATCACAATAAGTCAATTGCAATACTTTATTGCTATAAAAATTTACAACAACAACAATAATAACTTAAGTGTTCAAAGCATGGGCGTAACCAGGAGGTAGTTTTAGGGGTTAAATCGTTCTCCGAAATGTCGGTTTCCTAATCTAGCTATTATATTTTACATTACAAAAGGTAAAATACACTACAAAAAAAACTAAAATGTCAGTAAAATATGTCAATATTACATTTAGAGACGTCAAACACAGGTGTCAATGAAACATTTATGCAATATTAGAGTTCCGAACCCCTCCGAAAACTATTCCTAGGTACGCCCCTGGTTCAAAGAACGAAAGTTTTACATGCGTTGACATTCTAATCGTTTTTAATTCGTTAAAATCCTTGTAAATTGCCTGAAATAATAGTGAATTTTTCTTTTAAATCTTATACGTGAATTTTTAACATTTGAATGCATATTTCTAACTACACAAAACTGCAGGAAATCCACTTTTATGCGTTAGAGAAAATAACTGACAAAATCATCTGTAGCCACAGAGAATTACAATATTTTGTCAGTTATCACGCACACTTAAATAACTCAATTAACAGTGAATAGTAGCAGAATAATGTATTAGCTGGCGCACAGGCATCAGGCAGTGAGCAAGTGGGCTAAAGCCATCATCTTGGATGATGTCATGGTGGCCATTTTGCTGTGCATGGCGGCCATTTTCTCACATATGTCATGTCACATATATCATGTCACATTATATCATATCATTGATGTGTCGGTGGCGAGGTCAAAGGGAAAAGTAGGTGCCTCAGTACCATTACCAGGGCACTAAGCGAGTGTCGGGTTCTCCATCCCAAATTTCCATGGATTGCCGGCTGCTGCTGGGGCTTAGGTCTACCGCCCATGTGGCTGTGTTCCTTTGAGTCTTCCACGTCCTTGGTTGAGGTAGGTGTTGAACCCACGAGGTGCTGGTTTTAACAGGAAGGGTCTAGCTCCCCGAAATGCCCAGACGGGGCAACACTCGAAATAACACAAAACGTACGTCTGGACTATGTTTATTGTTCCCGAAAATGTAAAACAACATGGACTCGCATACGTGAAGCGGATCCCCCTCTCGACGCCTTGGGGTGGCGAATACCATGAACCATGGTATTGCGCGACTATAACACTAAAATGAACATAAATCCTCGGGCGAAGTGTGAGTCTACGAGGTAGGGGCGGCACTGTTCCTGGGTACGTCACTTGGTTAGATTATGTAAAGTTCCATACTAAATAAATTAAATGAAGTTACTATTGTCCTCACACGATGGATGCAGTACGAACTCGAAGGCCCAGGAGCCGCGGAATCGCTTGGTTGTCATCCAACACGCCCGGAACAAGACTGACTTCAACATGGCGTCCTCCCTCGCATAAGGCGAGAAAGGGTGCGGAAAAATTACCGTTCTCCACTTCCACGCGTGTGAGTTAAATAGAAAATACACAAAACACTATTAAGTTGACACAATAACTACTGATGCTATAACATTGTCTTAAAAACACTGATTGATTTACATAAAAAGGCTGATTTCTGTAGGGAAATTTGTTTAAATGACCTTCACCCCCGGTTGTCATGTTAACCTGTCTCTCAAAGTACAGGCTGTCCTTAATTCACATAACACTTTGTAAGTTGCACTACAAGAGATTATATATTGGGTTATTGTGAATTTACACACAAACACTTGGCGTGCTCAGCGCAGGTTATTCGTTCCATGCAGTTGTCACCCTGAGTCGCGGTGGCGACTCAGGCGAAACTCTCCTTGATACTTTCAGGTGATTTCCTAACTTCGCTATTTCCCGTGTCTCGCGACAAAGTTGGTGTTGTTATGGCCATTGACCCTTCCGAAATGTGGCTGCAGTCATCCTATATTTTCCCAACGTCACACAGTCTGTTTCCATACCTTGGTGTCTCGGCAATTGAACACGTTGTGTACAGCAAGTGCTCAATGCCCACAGAAATGACCAATGCCCGGGCTCCACGATGGGTGCTACAGGTGTGTGTGTTGCCTGAACATGGTTTTATGGTGGCTCCTTTTACTTCCTTTTGTTCTGTAGTATTACCCACTGGCGACAATAAGGTAGCCCTCTAGTTGTCGCCATCGGTCGGCTTGCTGAGTTGGGCGTGTTCCTATATCTGGCGTGTTAATACCATTACTGTGGCACCGCTGCGATGTGCCAACGGTCGCTGATAGATGCATGTGTGTCAGCGCAGGTCAAACGTCCAGACCGTTTTACAGAGTGTGTGCCTAAATGCAACAAGAAGCTGGCTTTGGTGCGCACCGCACGTGTAGAATATATCGGGGTGGTTGTGGATCTGCGCCTGTTGCTATTCTTTGCACAGCACGCCTTCCGCGGTGACCTTGTTGCTGCCGGGCTGGGTGTCTCCTGGGGTTGCTCGCATAACACTAGCATAACAGGAGATGATAACGAGGGCGCTTGGAGCGGCACAGTGACGCGTTGTCGCCCATGTTCTCGGCTTCTTGGTTATCTGCCGTTGTGTGAGGTGACTGTTCACGGGGTCAGCGTCGAGAAGGTGTATGATTACCTTGTACACCCGCTGGCGTTGCCAGACCTGTGACACCCCCTCCCTCGTCTGCTGCTTCGCCTGGATTGGGGTGTGATTCCCATACCACTGCGGTATCATCGGGTCCAGTCTCGGTCTTCGTGGTACCTACTGCAGTGTTCTGGTTGTCCGTGACGTTAGTCGTCACTGTTTCTCCACTCTCTAGTAGGCTCGTGTCTTGTTATCCGTTGGGTTCCCTTTGTGGCGGCAGTTAACTCAGTTTCCTTTCAGTTGGCAAGACAGGGATATTGTGGGTTGTTTCCTTTTGTCCAAACGTGTTTTCGTAAACCGGCGTCGCTTGTGGTCTCCAGGGTTGCCCTACCGCATACTGCCCCACATTGGCATGCACTTGTGTAATGTCTGGGCTCTGTGCGTGCTGCAAGTCATCACTCTGGATTTTTTTATGCGCTGTGGACCTGTTTTTACCTGATACGTAGATTGACTTAGTACTTTCTTGATTTCATTTGGGCCACCCCAATTTTGCGCTAGTCCTGTGCAAAAATTTTTCTCGGCTGATGATAGTTGATGTTCGCGCACGAACACCTTTTGTCCTATCTGTAACATCTCTGGTTGTCAAGTGGTGGTGGGTACCCATTTTCCAATGTACCGTTCTTGATTTTCTCGCGCTCGTGCAATTTTGTGACATCGTCGTTCCTTGCACCTTTCGCCGGTTTCCGGTGTTGTGGGTATGGCAGCCTGCGGGCAATTGAACTCCCCCGGAAGGGGTAAGTCTCGCCCTTGTAATAATTCCGCTGGTGAGTAACCCGTCGCGGCATTCGTTCGCTGTCTCCGCGTAAACAAAGTCTGTGGCAACTGTTCGGTCCATTTGGTGTGGTCCTTGCCCACACGGAGGCGGAGCTGTACTTTGAGGTCCTGATTTCTGTGCTCAGTGGGGTTTGCTCTTGGGTGGTACACCGGTGTGTTGTGGGCGGTTACGCCCCATTATTCCACAAAGATCTCGCCACTTGCATCCACTGAATTGTGTCCTGTTGTCCAACAGGACGACTCGGGGGTAACCCCACCTAGGGGAAAGCTCGCTCTCCAGTACTGCGGCGATATTGCCAACTCGTGCATTTCCTACCGCATATGCTTCTACCCACCGGGAGAAGAGGTCGGTGACCACAACAATGAATCGTTTATCGTGTGCTGTCCTTGGGTAAGGGCCCATTATGTCTAAGGCAATGGTATCGAAGGGCTCCGTCGAGACTCTGGCCTGTTCTTGTTGAGCACTATCCTGTCTCCTAGCCTTGTAGTGATTGCAAGACATACACTTCCGAACATATTCTCTCGCCATGCATGCTACGCCGGGCCTGCACGAGATTGGTACATAAAGTTTCCAGCTGCCATTTCCTATTCCTGCACGTACCTCCAGCCTATCATCTGCAACGCACCACCGTTCCACGACTTGTTGCACGCACTGTTCTCGCTTAACCAGAGCATCAGGCACAGTTTGTTGAGCGTTGATAATGTCCTGACAGAGTTGGTCAATGTTTCTTGTGTCCTTGACTGTGATGTTAGCGCAGGTCATTGTATCTGTCACACCCTCTTGTGTTGATGGTGGTGGTAGCACCTCCTCCCGCACTTCCTCATCGCGTGCCAGTATGTTTTGGTCGGGTGACCTTGAGAGGGCATCAGCGAGCTGGTTCTCCATACCGGGGACATGTTCGACGTGAAAGTCAAAGGACTGTTACAGTAGGGATCACTGGGTAAGCTTACTACGTGTTTCTCGAGTGCTGTGAAGCCAGACCAATCATCTGTTGTCCGTGTGTAGTGTAAACCGCTGGTACTCTAGGTATAGTCTGTACCTCTTGAAAGCCCACACTACCGCTAGACACTCCCTCTCATTTACATCGTACTTCCTCTCTACAGGTCCTAACTTTGTGCTACTTTAATCTAGTTCGCGGCATTCGCCATTTCTGCCTAGTTGGAATAGTAGCGCGCCGCTGCCCTGTTCACTCGCATCCATCTGCACGTAGATGGGCTTATTAGGGTCGTGTCGTGCCAGGGCCGTACACTCCCTGAACCTGGCCTTGACGTTGTGGAAACTTTCGGCCGCTGCAGGTGTCCAGCTGAATCGGATGTTAGGTGACATTAGGCTAGTGAGTGGTGCTGTTATTATTGCAAAGTCCCGGATGTATTCCCTCAGACAGTTGATTAACCCAAAGAACTTCCGGACTTGCTTGCGTGTGCGCGGCGCCTGATATTCTTCGATTATCCTCAGCTGTTCCGCATTAGTCATGTTTCTGTTCTCATCGACAATGTGCCCTAAGACCGTTACCTGCGTCTTTCCGATGTGGCATGTGTGATTGGCACAGACAAGGCCATTTATAGCCAGTCTTTCCAACACCAGAGACAAGTGTTTGATATGGTCCTCCTAGGTCTGGGACCAGATCCCCACATCGTCCAAGTAGGCCACTACGCATTCGCCGATAAGGCCATCCAGCACTCTAACCATCGTGGCTTGAAATATAGCCGGGGTGCATTTTAGCCCGAAGGGCATCGCACAGAACTGGTATCGTGCTCCGTCCGGAGCAGTAAATGCTGTTTTATGTCAGTGCTCCACTTTTACTGGCACCTGCTAGTATCCGCTGTGCAAGTCTAGCGAGGTCATTACTCTAGCGTTACCGAGGGTGTTTAGGGCACTTTTTTACACTAATGTACGGTGGGGCAGCTGATTTTGTTATCAGTTTGAGAGGTCTTATGTCAGTGCAAAATCGCCATTTCCCATCCTTTTTAGGGGCTAGCATGATAGCTGAGTTATATCTACTGTCAGATGGTTCTATGACTCCATCTGATAACATCTCTGCAATTTGCTGTTTTATAATCTTGGCTTGAAGTTGTAAATAATCCCTTGGCGGTGTGAAAATGGGTCGTTTGTGTTCTGTCTCTATTGCATGCTCAGTGATATTTGTCCTCCTTAAGGGGTCTGCACTCGCGAACACATCTCTCTTCTCATTCAACAGCACTTACATCGTCTCGCGGTACTCAGGGGTACACCATGGTCAAAGTCATCGAGGTTTACGGTTACAGCAGTGTGTGTATGTGGATCAAGGTTGTACACTGTCCTACGCTTCCTTTTGCCGAAGTGAATTCCTCGGGCGGATGTTTCCACTATGGTATTCTGCTCTATCAACCACTCTAACCCGAGGATGCCATCCTCCCTAAGTTCGCTCACAACAAACACTATCGTCTGAGTTTCAATGTTGCGTATGTTAACGGTGATGTTTGCTTGCCCCATGACTTCCCCCCAGGAAACGGTTGTGGCTAGTTGTACTGTTTGCTTGCAGGGTTTCAGGTCTCTTACATCTACAAAGCTGGGTCGCACGAAGTTGTGTGTCGCAGCGGTGTCGACAAGAGTGTAACACTTTCTACCATTTACAGAAATAAGAACGCGAATCAACTTACAGTTTTGCTGGCTGGTGAGGTTGAGTTGGTGCAGAAGTACCTATTGCGGCGTCTTGTCCGTGTTGGCTGCAGCGATGTACTGGGGGAGGGCGGCATCATGCCGGCCTACCCCCTCATGCCATTTCCTGGCGGCGACTCCAGGCTCCCTCCACTGCGTCGCTCTGGCGCGTTAGTGCTGTCGCTATGCCAGTGATACTGCTGTCCCGGACAATATCGGCATGGATAGGGTGGCTTCAAGGTCTAGTCCCACTGCTTACGTTCCCGTGGTTGTGCACCAGACTTCTTCGTGTCACCTCGTTCCAGGGGCGGTATCTCCTTATTGGCAAGTCGCCCTTGGTGTGGGCGATCATCTCGACCCAGGGGTTCCTCTCGTGGCGGGTTGTTGTTGGGCCGTGGCTTGTGGTAGCTTGCACCGGGGCGTGTCACCTCATATCCGTTGTGGCTGACCATAAGCATCACTGAGCGCATGAAATCATCGTAGCTGCTATGAATAAGCTGCGCTAGACTGCTGCGGTATTCTGACAACACTGTGGCTGCCACCACTTCCAGCACTTCCATTGTGGACATGTTGCGGTGATGTTGTTTGATTAGATTAATCGTCCGGGTGGCGAATGCAGTGAGACACTCGCCACGTTGCTGTACCTGCAGAACTGCGCGACTGTGTGCCTGTAGTGAGGAGAATGTGTTGGTAAATCCCAGCTGGAAAATTGCAAGGAATTCCTCCCACTTCTTTCCGTAGTGTGTCACTGATTTGTACCATTTACACGCGTCAACTGTCAGCTGGTTACCCACGCATCTGGACCACTCTTCTGCGCTCACTCCATATCTATGTAGTCGGCTCGCGCAGTCACTAATAAAAGCTTGTGGATCTTCAGTTATTTCCCCGGAGAAACTCGGCAGCGACTGAAATTTATTTGGTGTTTTCTGAGGAAGTTCTTGCTCTGTGTTGTAATGGTGGTGTGTGTACAGAGAATTGCTGCATCGGGTGGGCTGCTCAGCTGGTGGTTGGCCGTATGTTGCACTGGTGTGTGTTGCTTGTTCCATTGCTCTCCGGGGTCGTGTGCATTGGTGACACATAAACCTCGTGTCTGTTGGTGTTGGCCACTCGTTTCGAGGTACACATCGCTTATGTGCCTTGTACCCACACATTTCACATGTCGAAACGTCTGTTCCCACGCTGTGACACACTGGTTGTTGACAGCATGTCCCGTATGTCATGCTTTGTCTCCATCTCGCACTTCGGGCACGTGAGTTGTCCGTTGCCATTACACCCTAAACAGTTGCTACACTGTTGTCTGCCTGCTAGTCGGAGTCCGTGTGCATCTGGTCGTCGGACTCTGCAATCACATGGTTCAGTGAGGAGTGGGTTGCTGAATCCTGTGCTATAATGCGGTCTCATGAAGTCCGAGCACAGTTTTGCAACACGACCTAGGGACATCTGCATTAGCTGTGTGTGCGCACGGTTCACATGTTCAATGGCCTCCCGGAGGCGCTGTTTACTGTCCATATGTTCACAATGACATGTTGTCCTTAGGGACCGAACTCGTCAAGGCTACCTAATTCCGCTGTCGGTTTCACACACGCACGACAGAGTGCTGTCGGTAGTCCGCCTGACATCAGCATGTTTGTTTACGGTCTGTGCACACATGGGTTTGTTTACATTCTCGGCTGCCTTTCCCTTCGCGTGTCCGGAGGGGTGGTAGTACCGCTCGCGGGTGGTCGGCTGTTGGGGGGGGTGTGGTGGTGTTGTCTGACTCCCTCTGACGTCACGCTTGTGGCATGCGCATCACATGACGTGTCGTGCCGCTCTGTCGCCCGTTTCCCGCGGATTTGGACAAAGCACCACAGCACTTTCAACATACATATGTGAACATCCCAAAATTTTCCCGTCGACACTGTTCATCCCGTCATAGATTTCACCCCGGTCCTCGTAAATGCATCTAATATTAACACTCAACAGTTTCAGCACTTTCTTCGCATACATTTTTCTGTTGTTGTTCCTGTTTGCGTCACGCGTTGCTTGCGCGTTGTCTGACGAAATCTTTATGCCACACATCGCAGGGCGCCATCTAAGCGTGTCGGTGGCGAGGCCAAAGGGAAAAGTAGGTGCCTCAGAACCATTACTAGGGCACTAAGCAACTGTCGGGTTCTCCATCCAAACTTTCCGTGGACTGCCGACTGCTGCTGGGGTGTAGGTCTACCTCCCGTGTGGCTGCGTCCCTTTGAGTCCTTCCCGTCCTTGGTTGAGGTGTGTGTTGAACCCACGAGGTGCTGGTTTTAACAGGAAGGGTCTAGCTCCCCGAAATGTCCAGACGGGGCAACACTCGAAATAACACAAAACGTACGTCTGGACTATGTTTATTAATCCCGAAAATGTAAAACAACATGGACTCGCATACGTGAAGCGGATCCCCCTCTCGACGCCTGGAGATGGCGAATACAGTGAACCATGATATTGCGCGACTATAACACTAAAATGAACATAAATCCTCGGGCGAAGTGTGAGTCTACGAGGTTGGGGGCACTGCTCCTGGGTACGTCACTTGGTTAAATTACGTAAAGTTTCATACTAAATAAATTAAATGAAGTTACTATTGTCCTCACACGATGGATGCAGTACGAACTCGAAGGCCCAGGAGCCGCGGAATCGCGTGGTTGTCATCCAACACGCCCGGAACAAGACTGACTTCAACATGGCGTCCTCCCTCGCACAAGGCGAGAAAGGGTGCGGAAAAATTACCGTTCTCCACTTCCACGCGTGTGAGTTAAATAGAAAATACACAAAACACTATTAAGTTGACACAATAACTACTGATGCTATAACATTGTCTTAAAAACACTGATTGATTTACATAAAAAGGCTGATTTCTGTAGGGAAATTTGTTTAAATGACCTTCCACCCTGGTTGTCATGTTAACCTGTCTCTCAAAGTACAGGCTGTCCTTAATTCACATAACACTTTGTAAGTTGCACTACAAGAGATTATATATTGGGTTATTTTGAATTTACACACAAACACTTGGCGTGCTCGGCGCAGGTTATTCGCTCCATGCAGTTGTCACCCTGAGTCGCGGTGGCGACTCGGGCGAACCTCTCCTTGATACTTTCAGATGATTTCCTAACTTCGCTATTTCCCGTGTCTCGCGACAAAGTTGGTGTTATTATGGCCATTGACCCTTCCGAAATGTGGCTGCAGTCATCCCATATTTTCCCAATGTCACACAGTCTGTTTCCGTACCTTGGTGTCATGGCAATTGAACACGTTGTGTACAGCAACTGCTCAATGCCCACAGAAACGACTAGTGCCCGGGCTCCTCGATGGGTGCTACAGGTGTGTGTGTGTTGCCTGAACATGGTTTCGGGTGGCTCATTTTACTTCCTTTTGTTCTGTAGTATTACCCACGTGGCGATAATAAGGTAGCCCTCTAGTTGTCGCCATCGGTCGGCTTGCTGAGTTGGGCGTGTTCCTATATCTTGCATGTTAATACCATTATTGTGGCACCACTGCTATGTGCCAACAGTCGCTAATAGAATATGTGTGTGTGTCAGAGCACATCATCATGTCTTATCTCATTATGTCATATTATATCACATTATGCCAAGTATCATATGTTATGTCCTATGTTATGTCATATGTTATATCATATGCCATATGTTATGTCTTATGTTATGTCATATGTCACATCATGTCGCCCATCTTGTCGTGTCCTCCATCTTATTTACAGCAGTCACTTGTTTGAGGGAATTTTTCCCTTCAGGAGGGAATTTTCTCCCTCGAAATTTCCCTGAGTCGTCGTCTGCTGGAGAGGTCATGTTTGTTTCCATCATTTGTGACTAGGCGGTGCTAGTGTCGCAGTTTGTTTCCATCATTGACTGCTAGGCGGCGTATGTAATCGACATCCGCCATATTTGCTCGTGGATGTGTGCAGTCATGTTTGTTCCAACGTCTACATTGCTGTCTGCTAGAGTGTTCTAGTATCGCTATTGATGTAAGTTCGAAGTTGCTTGTGTTTGTATATGAGAAATTATACCTTATGATTTTATTTTTTAGCAAGTTAAAAATTTTAGTTCGCCAGGTGTTGATTTCGAATGTGCAACTGTTGTGCTACCAGATATGTGCCCTAGCCCACTGAGCTACGAGTACATTGACGACAGGACAAGGTTAAATAGTCTATATATAAAAATAACTTTTGTACCAGCTAAATGTTCACATTTAATTTATTTTCATTTAAATTTTTAGCATACCTATGTTTTATTGATTATATTTATTAAATAGTGTTAACTATTTCGATCCTACGAATCCTCAAAGCGGGCAATTGAATCATTTTTATATGATTAAAATAAGTTCATGCACGAATCCTCAAAGCAGGCAATTGAATCACTTTCATATGATTCGAAATAAATGTATGCACGAATCCTCAAAACGGGCAATTTAATCATTTTTATATGATTCAAATTAAATCCACGCACGAATCCTTAAAGCGGGGAATTGAATCATTTTTATGTGATTAAAAAATCCGCAACTAAGTGCACATACGAATCCTCAAAGCGGGCAATTGAACCATTTTCATATGATTCAAATAAATGTACGCACGAATCCTCAAAGTGGGTAATTGAATCATTTGGACACAGGCTTCAAGCTGAGGAGCAGTCGCCATCAAAATCCACAACGATAAGCACCTTGTCATCAGCTGCCTAGAAGTAGTAACTATGTATTTCTGCTCTACGAATCCTCGAAAGCGGAAAATTGAATCATAAAAAGTTTGCAAAGCAGGTAAGTAAATAACTTACATTTATCAAATAAAACAACGCCGTACGATTTTATGTATAGAGAGATCCAAGACGCATGCCTCGTAGACTGCGACTTGAGAAAGAGACTTGTATTTTTTAAAATAAATTGTAATATAATCGACTGAATTTGTTCAGAGATATCCGGGACATAGACTACTGTATGCAAGAGGGGCCCAATCCAACACTCTGGATTTTTACCACAGTGAACATCTGAAAGATGATATAATACACATAAAAACATTGAATTGATTTCAAAATGTCTAGAGATATATATTTTAAAAGCCTCGTAGGGGATGGCGTGAGAATTGTTTCGTCCAACACGATTCCCACATCGAAAATCTGGAGTGACCTCGCAAAACTTAATGGGAGGTGAACATCCTAATCATCACTATTTTTCTGCCATCTTGATGGAGCACCAGACGCTCTTGTCCTTAGAACTAATTCCTAGCTATCGACTTGACACAAACTGTCTTATATTTACACATAGGACATGCTGGTAAGATGATGACGATATTGTTTCCCTTTGTAGTCTACCAGCAACAATATAAAGCGCGTTTTCTTGATCATTCGTCATTCAGTTTGCTGAGAACTGTCAACATGGAATATTTTCATCCAGCTTATCATTATGTCATTGTGACACCAGGCTTAAGTAGGGTATCGTACTGTTACTGGTCAAGTGGTCTATTGCGAAGATTTACAGAAATATGCGATGGTACTAATCACAGCCTTTATATAACAGAACCACTAAACCACGAACCATATTGTCAAATCATTGACTGTACTACTTATGGGCACTGCGCAGTCTTCCACATGCGGCAAGAAACACAGTTACCCTGCTCCGAGGAGGACGTAATGAGATTTTCAAGTGCTACGACAAGAATATACGGCTTAATACTCAAGACTAAAGTAAATTGTGATGACATGCAGCAGCAAAAAGGCAAGGGCTAGGTGTATACTACTGTGTGCAAGAACTTTGGAGAAGATGACGGCAGCCCTGTAGTTCACAACCAATCATCAGTTGCAGTAACAACAGTATGGATTCATTCAACAAGAAAACGTCAAAGAGGTATGAATAGACACTTGGATTTCGATTAAAGTTAGCAGTAATAGGTGTTTATAAATTTTGTCTGTACCAACTTCCGACAAGTATTGTTTGGGTGTTTTCGTGTGCGCTATGTCTAATCAAGAGGCCAACGTATTTTTTTACTTGCATAAATAGAGCTACTGATCCCTCAGTTGTTAACTGATCGCTAAGGAGTAAACATCTTACAACTGTGTTCTCGAACAAGAATGAATACTATGAATGATGAACTACGAGTCGCTGCTCAGTGTACGCCTGCGAAATAACTTTTTTCCAGCAACGAAAAAGCACTGTTGTGATTTTTGTAACAAGACATTTAATAAATCGCATAATGCGAGAAGACATGGAAAGTGGATATGTGTGAAAACCCCGTCTCACAAGCAGCTGTATTGTGATAAGTGCCGTATGACAATAGCAAAATAAGATCTTGTGAAGAGACATCGTGCATCGTGTAAAGAACTTGTTCCTTTACTCGTGAATCGCTATTTGCGGAAGTTTCGATCATCAAGTTGCAAAATGGAGCCTACAGAAGTGAAAACTGATTCCCCAACAGAGCCGAAGACATCAGAATTGGCATCCTCACCATACAGATGTTCATGTAGCAATTTAACAAAACATTTTGATGTGCTCGTAATGCAAACAGACATGCAGCCCATAAATGTAAAATGAATCCTAGTTAAAGCATACAGATGCGATAGCTGCAATAATTTGTTTGCACGTGTTGACAATCTAAACAAACACCAGAAACTATGCACAGGACCTGTTCCCCTTTCAAAACCATTATTACCATCACCGTAGAAAAGACATAGACTTGTAAATAGTGCTGCTGAAAATGACGATGAAGAAATGTGTACTACAACAATAACTTCAGATCAACATGCGAATACCGTGGACAATTCTGTGAACAATGCAACAACATCAAGATACAAGTGCTGACAATGCAACATGGCTTTTGGTACGAGTTCCAATATGAGACGTCATGAGAGACGTAAAAAGTGTGTTAAGGGAAAAGGTTGTGCTTATTACACGACAACTTGCTTTAAATGCAATCTTCCATTCAAGTGCTATGAACGAAAAGATATTCAGAATTATGTTCTTAGCCGTAAGATACATCGCGAACAGGAAGCTGCATGTAACAAGGCATGTAAGGAGCATATATAAATGTGTACTATTCCAGTCCTGAAGCCTGTACAGGCTGTAAATGAGACAAATAGCAATGGATTCATTTTCAAGGAATCGGCTTTCCGAGGCACTCTGAAGACTTATGTAGCACCTAATGCGTCAGACTCGGCAAAAGATATTTGCTCATTTCTAACTGATATGAAACAAAAATTAAACTGTCAACTTACATAAGAACTGGGTGAAGGTAACCTTGACCTTTAACCCAATGTCGTCATGGTCGCCATCTTGGATAATGTCATTTTCAAAATTTTCCAAAATTTAAAACTTTTCCAACATTATCAAAAATTCCAAAATTTACCAACATTTTTCAAAATTAAAAAAATTTCAATTTTTTTTTCAATTTCTTTTTTATTCATAAAAGTAAATGTTTTACTCCAAGGTCACTTATAGCTGAAGACGTGGTCATCACACCACCTGGCTTGTAACGCCAATTCCGATCTATTGGCTTTCCGTGCAACAATGGACTACGTGACATTAAACTATATATATATATATATATATATTAAATTTCTAGTGCACAAAATGCTTTTCTAAGGTTAAGTAACATTCGACAACGATGTAACTAAGCATAAAAGTATTTTTAAGTAATTTAATCAATTTATTATGTTTTTTCGGTAAATGTTAAAAACTCTATTTTGTGAAAATTTTCAACTTTTTATCACATATACATTATATAATCGAGTGTTTTTATTGTGTATCAATCACACTGTAAACGGCATAGTGTACTAAATTCGATACCCTTAATTATTAAAACAGTTCTAACAGTAAGTAGAATAAAGTATGTGCTGGCAATGATGTAGTCCTTGGTTCGGAGCTCGAAAACAATACAAGTTTATAACTTTCTACTGTCGATTATAGTCGGTGTTTTAATATATACATATATATATATATATATATATATATATATATATATATATATATATATATATATATATATATATATATATATATATATATATATATACTTATGACGGATATGAAATTAACTTCTACACTGTAGATACTAGAAGGCGATACCTGTACATAAAGCTATGTAATAATTTTCAAACGTTATTTCGTTTGCGTGGAGAAACATCATGTTGTACATCGCGACGCATAAATCCCTTGTACTGAATATGATGTTAATTATACTTTTGGTTCCTAGTATCTATCCTTCTACTGTAATATCGTTTGTCGATCTCTACCATGTAAATACATGTTAGCATCTTGGCGAACCGCACATACGACCACAGCATTCTTTTTCCCGTCATTGTAACGTAAACTTTGATGTTATTGTTCTCTGAAAAATAAAATTCGCTATATGGATGCTTACAACACACATTAAATGATGTCGAGTAATGTTACTAGTTCAAAACTTTTATTCTTGCGTTTGTATGTACCAGTATTCGAACTAGTACACACCGGCTCGAAGTCTTACGAGAACTTATACCAATTTGATTATTTCTTTGTCATCGGAGCCATACTATTATAGAGTTCGCTATCGAATATACTAATTACCAAGGCTAAGAAAACAACTTTTATACGCGCATTATAAGGTAGAGATACTCTACTTTAAATATATAATTAATTCGGACTACTATGTATAAAGGGAGCCGTATGCAGTGCGATTGATTTAATTATTATACAAGTACTTAACAGTTTTAACAAGAATAAATCTGGCATTAGGTACAGAACGCACCCAGTGCATTAGCATTATGTTCGTGTTTTTCTTCGACCACAACACATCGAAAGCGAAACGCAGAAGTTACAGACAGTTAATATGTAATTCCTATACTTTACACAGTGTCCGTTGATAATGTAATTTGGAGAGGTGAAGAAACTAAAAAATATTACGCAATAAATAAAAGGTAAATAAAAAAATTCTTCACAAATGTATTTATATAACAGTAACCTATAAACAAGTATGCTCATGAAGGCTCGTCTGTATGTAAAATCACATAATTCATAACTGCCAATACAGCGAGTATGTTAACAGTGGTAACTTGACGTCTGGAAATGTTAGCCATCACATGTTTATATCTAATTGGTTACATAACATTCAAGCGACTGTCCTAAATGAAAACATGACCTAACATGTGTACATATGTCTGATTGGTGTAAATATGGTGTACGAAATAAGTTAAGAGGTGAGAGCGAGGGTATATAAACAGCCGCACGAAGTTCCAAGCTCATTCTCTGTCTCTCGTCCGAGTACTATCCCTGTACGCGCAGCCTACTTTCGAGTTATTATTAAGTGTGCTACGTTGAGCTCATCGCTTTATTTAACTAGTGAATGGTGAATTCTTCAAAGTTATAGGTTAGGTATAGAGCATCAAGAGATTTTAGGTTAGGTCTACCTGGTTTGTAAATGAACGAATTAAAGTAATGGAAGGGCAGTATTCGTCATTTAAGGTTAGTTACTGCAAGTTCTGTGGCAAAGTCTTTACTTTGCGAAATAATATGCTGAGACATGAGAAGAACTGCAACTTCAATCCATGCCGTGAAGAGAGACTGATCTGTGAGCGGTGTGGTGTATCAATCACTCGCAGAGACGACCTTATGAAGCACTTATGTACCTCTAAGAGAAACATCAAGAGAGAAATTGCTAGCTGCTGTAAGTATTGCAAGAAGCAGTTCGTCGAATTTCGTAATGCTCGTCGACATGAAGCAGGTTGTGAGAGCAACATGGAGCGAAATCTGCTTAAGTGCAACTACTGCAGTGTCTGTTTCGCGCGTCGTGACAATTTGACTATGCACTTGAAGATATGCAAGAGTAAAGTAGCCCAAGCAGCACAGAAAAAGTTATGTGTGCAACCACCGGAATCTGCTAGGCAATCCTGCTCCAGGACGCCATTAACCCGCCCTAAAATAGTAGTAGGGTCTGGTTTGGCAACAGAGTTCAGATTCGTCGAGGCAGAAACTGCATTCCGTGGGAATGTGAAGACGTATGTGGTGGAGAATGATGACACGGCCAGGGATATATGTGAATACTTGAATTTCATGTATGTAAATATTGAAGGTCAGTTGAAAAACAAAGTGGAAAACTACGGAGCCCTTAAATTTAACATCGTATTGGAATGTGATTATGTAAGCCAGCGCCATTCGATGAGGGAACAGATAAAAGAGCATTCAAGACAAAAAATTTGCAGTCTATAATGCTGATGGAATTTAAAATGCTGTGTTACAAAGTATTTTGAAACCACGCACTGAAGAGCGCGAATACTCTGAGAAGGGATCCGGATGGACGCCCGTTTCTGTCAACTGTCTGCAGCTGCGAGTTAACAAATTCCACCCACTGAGAGCATCGTCATGGATCTACTTGCCAGATTCCATAAAGACGAAAAGAGCAGTAATCAATCCGAGAAATAATGATAATAAATGTTTTAAATGGGCCGTGTTAGCAAAGTTCATCGATAGAAACAACCCTGAAAGATTGAACAAGCGACATTATGATGCTCAAGCTAGGTACGACTTTACAGGCATTACTTTCCCGACAGCAGTAAGAGAAATCAGCACTTTTGAAAAGAAGAATCCTGAGGCACCAATCAACGTTTATTGCCTGGATGAGAAGTCAGAAAAGGTATTCCCCCTCAGAGTAACAGACGAAGAAAAGGCCGATCATATCGACTTGCTGCTTTTGACAGATGAAGATAACAACCACTACTGTTAAATTTCAAATTTTTCCCGACTCGTCCATTTTCAGAAGACGGCACATGGTCACAAAATCTACACCTGCAAGAGATGCCTGGTACACTTTGACGATCAACAACGAGTATTTGGACTGGACGGTCAGCAATGTCTGACTGAACACAGGAAATATTGCACGAGCAATGCACCACATCGTGCTGATATGCCACAGCTAGGGCCTGATGGCAGGCCTCCAGGGCTATGTTTCAAGAACATACAACACAAGACTAAACTGCCGATTGTTGTGTACTGTGATTTTGAAGCTGCATTGATACAAGTCCAGGCCTGTCAACCTGATCCTAGGGAAGGCAGTTACCATGGCATACCAAAAGCATGAATCATATAGCTTCTGTATTTTGTGCAACTTGACAATGATGTTATACAATCATAATTGACTACGGAAATGCCTCAAGAACCTATCATCTACACAGGACCGAATGCACCTAAGAATTTGGTAGAAAAAATTGTTGAGATAGGTAGGAAGGTGAAGATGATCTATGACACTTCATTAAAGATGGTACCACTAATGCCGTCACAAAATGCAGCATATCTCCTGGCCAACAGATGTTGTCACTATAGTGGGAGCTTCAGTAAAAGCAATGTGAAGGTGCGCGAACACTGTCACTTTAGTGGAAAGTACATTGGTGCGGCCCGTAACTAATGTAACCTGTTCAGAAGACACTCGAAGAAACTTCCCGTATTTTTTCACAACCTAGCATATGATGAAAACTTTATCTTCAGAGAACTGGCATATGACAGCAAAGATATTACCATCATCCCACACAATGAAGAAAACATGATTACATTTGAAAATTACTCGGTGACAAGTTCACCATACAATTTGTCGACAGTTTTCGTTTCATGGCTAGTAGCCTGGCGACATTAACAAGAAATTTGCCTGTCGCAAAGTTCTGCAACGCTGTGAAATTCTTCAGTACTGATGAATTTGAACTAGTAAGAAGGAAGGGGATGTTTCCCTACATCTACATTGACAGTATCGGAGGATAAGAAGAGACCGAGCTACCACTAAAGGAAAAGTTCTACACTCGACTGACAGATATGTACATTAGTGATCCAGACTACGAACATGTTCATGCTGTGTGGGAGAAATTCACTTGCAAAATTCTGAAGAACTACTCCGAAATCTACTTGAAAATAGATGTTCTCCTACTTGTAGATGTATATGAGGACTTTCGCAGCCTCTGCCTAGAAACATACGGACTGGACTGCGTGAATTATGTAAGTTTGCCCGGATATGCATTCGATGCTATGCTGAAGGCACTGACTGATTATGACATGTACTTGTATCTCGAGAGAGGTATTCGAGGGGGTGTGGCCCAGTGTGTGAAGCGACACTGTGTTTCTAACAACAAGTATGATGGAATTCTGCAGGCTTTCGCGGCTGTTGTCGAGTTGACTGGCTTGGCTCCAGCCCGGAAGCCAAGCCAGTCAACAAGTATGATGGTGAGAAATACAATCCTACGCAGCCAGAAACTTATCTACAGTACCTGGATGCTAATAACTTGTATGGTTGGGCTATGAGTCTGCTTCTACCTATAAGAAATTTCAAGTGGTCCAGTACCGACCTAGACATCATGAGTGTGCCAGACACTTCTCCTGTGGGATACATCATTGAATGTGATGTAATG
>PNEQ01072916.1:0-11057 GCA_003012365.1 Medauroidea extradentata | reverse complement strand
TGTGTGTGTGTGTGTGTGTGTGTGTGTGTGTGTGTGTGTGTTTATATATATATATATATATATATATATATATATATATATATATATACACACACACACACCTCTTAAGGCATGCTCCCTGCCCCGCCCCCTAAGATAAGTGCTTAAATCCGCCACTGCCTGTACATGACCACATACTTCACAATTTTCGTGGTGCATGCAAAAACAAAGGATGGGCAAGCAAAGTTACTGTATTAAACTACTTAACATGACTTATTTTTAAGCAGTGTTTAAGGCAGTGTTCAGTAATTTTTTTAATTTTCTGCCACTTAAAACTGTTTCCATGCTGTTAATAAAATGTAGCTTGTAGATTCCACCGCTCTTAAAAATGTACATCTGAAACTACAATCATATTTGTTGGGAGAGGTGAACAAAATGGCACAGTGCGGTAAGACACTAGCCTTACATTCAAGAGAACACGGGTTCGATTCCCGATACAACAATTTTGATTTAGCCTTTCCTTGGTTCTCCTAGCAATTACCTAGATGGTTCGTAACCAAATGCCTTTACTAGCTTCCGCTGTAAAAGTTCGGAACTTGCCATGACGTCGACCAATTAAGCTAATAATATGGCTATAACACGCCGCCGGTCAGCAAATCACTGGCTTATGACTTCTAATTACGGTACATATTTTACCATGGCGTTTTTGTGGTTATATCTAACATAACAATTTATGTTATCATTACTGTTTTTGAAAAAGGTTAACTGTCGCAATGTGATATATACGCTCTAATATAAACAAACAACTATGAATACTACGACAGGCAAACTCACGACCTATTACACACGAGTGCGGATTTACCTGCTATCGACGCGGTGAGGAATATTTTGTAGGTAGTCAAATGCAGGAGTCACGTGTGCTGGTCTGGGCCGGTAGTATCTACAGCAGTTGTATCTGCACACACGTGACAGTTGGTAAGGGACGTCCGGCGTGTTGTACGTGCTGTACGTACATTGACTGTCCCACACTTGTGCGTGAGTTCTTCAATAGCCGGTTGTGTGCACTCGTTCTGTTTTGGTGCTGTCCTCTGTTCTAGAATTCTCTGATGTCTTGATTATTGAGTACTGTTGAACAGAGAGCTTTTGAATTTTGTTGTTTTATATTCTTGATTACTGTTGTTGGTCGTGGGCGTATTAAGCTGTTGGCCATTAGCTAACTTAAATAATAATAATAATAATAATAATAATAATAATAATAATAATAATAATAATAATAATAGTGGTAGTGGTAGTGCGTGAACGTATTTGCAACTGTGGTGATGTGATAGCACAGAATAAATAAGTGTTACTACTTATTTATTCTGTGGTAGTCGACACCGCATTGTTGGCTGATAAAGTCCAGAAAAATCGTGGTTTTGTGTGCGGAACGTCTCGAACAGAGATTACAGAAACAGGTACGTGTTATTGTGTTCCTTCGTGATGGTGGCGAAATTAAAATAAAATCATTATGTGATTGTACTTGGTACCTAGTTTGGTTTGAATATTTATGGCTGTGTTCCAGTTTGTAATTTGTTATTCAGCGAGTACCTATGTTACGGTATGTTAGTTAATTTTTTTTTTACGGTATGGAGACGTTTTCTGTCTATAGTCGTGCCTTTTCTGTAGTCTGCTTTAAGAATAAAAGTACGTATCAGCATTTAAAAACAAACATAAATGTTCAAGTTTGACGTTTCAAGAAGTTGTTATGTCATTATATTCGAAAGTTATTTGTGCTGTGTATCCGCATCATCCTGCCACGAAAATCTGTGAAGTACGCCTATTGAAATAGCACCATTTTCTATAGCCTGTAGATTTTAAAGTTCACTGAACTGTTTCTTGAGCCGAGAGTATATTATGACACTACAATTTTCAATGGCCAAAATTTTTGTCTGGCATTTTATTTTATTTTTTTACTTTACATAAAAGGAGTTGTGATAAATTCACGGCACCAACTGGAAAATAATTTTTGTATTCTTTTAAACATATCTATGAACACTATAGTCACAATGTGATTACACAGGCATAGTGTTCCTTGAAGACATAAGGCTAGGGAGGCTACGACATACGCATATACGCAGTAAGCAGTTTTTACAATCATGCGACACTGCGACAGCGACAGTGCGACAAACGCAACAAACCAATCAGATGAGAGCAAGCAGACGACAACGATGCGACGGGCTGCGATAGAACTCGTCCTATCGCAGCTGCGAAAATGGCGGAGTTGTTTTGTTATTGTTTTTTTGCGATTGACGAAATGACAAGTTGTGTAGAAGAAAGGTTAATAGAAGAAGTGCGGAAGAGAGAATTTCTTTACAACCCGCGGCATAATTTATACTCTAATCAATTAGAGAAATATTAAAAGCAATATGATTGCTCTCCTCCGCCGTATTCTTCTATTTTCCTCATTCACATTCATGGATAATTATAATATGTTTCAATTTACTACAATAAATTACAGACACACTGAAATAAAAACACCGCCAAACTACTTAGCACGAATGTTAAAAAAAAAAAAAAAAAAAAAAAAACTGCGTGAAAACAAAAGAGGCGCGAGAGGCGCAAGTATTTTAGTTCCCTTTCTAACGAAAGAGGGCACTAAAAGCAAATGAACGCATTGACGTCACCAATATTTTCGTATAATTGTAAAATCGGACGTGTGTGCGACAGCAGCAAGTCGTTTTTGCCGCACTGTCGCTGTCGCAGTGTCGCATAATTGTAAAGACTGCTGTAGAAGGACGTATGCGATGAGCATAACAAAAGATGTCTGCCAATCAGCGCCGAGGTTTCTGTGACGTCAGCGCGACAAAAATAACGCTGATTGGCTGGAAAGTTATTTTATTCGCGTCGCACACTTCGCGCATTTGTGTCGTACATAGAGATAAACGTTTACACAAGGCAAGTTTCATTCAAGTAAAGTTGGATTAAGTTCATGGTCGAATTGTGCTGGACTCACCATAGCGCGATGTATGCGACGCGAAGGGTGCGATGCGACATTAGGTATTCTCGCTATTGTGATCACTAGCTTGCCTGCTACATGAAAAATAGTACCTTGCCACTACGTACTGCAAATCTCTTGCATGGCAGCCATTCAAGTTTACATAATTATATTGGTTTCTGTTCATTTTTGGCATTCCAACGTGTGAAAGTCGCAATTACACGTCTGCTTGAAAAGATAATGATTTTGTTACAGAAAAAAATAAAAGTTTCTCGTAAAATAAATAAATGCAATGTATTGCCAACTCACCAGTTTCACCAACATTTGGGTGCAAAATTAAATTCCGTCGCGAATTAAACCGATATACTTTCTAATCGAGATTCGTGTCGCTTCAGCGTTTTTTGTCACGGGGACCTTACAGAATCCTCGTCGTTGATTGGCTGACATCTTTTGTTATTCGCGTCTCCTCCGTCGTGCTTCTGTGATGCCAGCTTTACAGAGATCGGCAATCCAAATGCGTTGTTTTTGCAAAGTAACGTCACTCATTACAGATACGGCCAGATGTTTATATTGTTTATAATGCGTCTAAAACGACAAAAATAATTATTCTGAAATAAGATACTGTCCGCGTTTACAATTGACCACATCTTATGAGAAAACAAAATACATATAACAGGTACACAATAATTAAAGATAGGTAGTAACTACTTGTGATGAGAAGTGCAGTATGTTGCCAAAAACCGATCTTGCTATTAGTCGCACAGCAATTGTATTTACCTAAAGTTCTTGAATGTGTACAGAAACTGAATCTATTGTGTTGTTTTGTCAAGTTGATACGTGTTTAAATAAGTTGTTTTCGTTTATATGTGAAAACTTGTAACATTGCGGTTAGTGCCCGTTTGTAAGCCTTAAACTAACGAGGCTGTGACAATTATTTGTAAAATGATAGTATTAACAAGATATTCTGACAAATTATGCAACAGTAGGTCTCTGCCAAGACTACCAGTTGTATCAATTCAGTTGCGAAAAAGGACACTTTTCCTTTTTTTATTCTCGTTTGACTTATCTGTGACGCTCTACTAATTTAATCTGTTTGTCAGACCGACGATAAATAACTAACCTACAACAATAAACTATACAAAAATTAAAGCTGCGATGGTAACATGTTCGAGAAGTACTCTAAAGATAAAATCCTTGTGCCGAGATATCTGTCAGAACGACCGATCTACAATAATTTACTGAATTGTTGTAGGGTGGCCACTCTTAATGATAGCTCTGGTTACAGTAAACCTTATTTAATTTAATGCTTGGGTGATGAATTGTGAAAATATGAAATTGTTTCAATCGGTCCAGTATTCTCAAAATACGGCAGTTTTTTTTAATAATCTTGTTCTATTTCATAAAATTACATGTATACGACAGTATGTTATCTCACATTCAAAGCTTGGATAAGAAACTAAAAAATAAAAACTTTGATTTGAATCGATTGTATGGTCCCCGAAAGGACAAGGAACCAAAATTTTCTGCCTTTCGGAAAACAAGCAGTATACACGAACCAAAATGAATAAAAGTGAAATGAGTTTACTAAATACTACATGTGCCTAGTTTGGTGGGATTTTGTCAATGGTTTCTATAGTTATTGTCTTTGTTGAAGAAAACATTTTGATAACACAATTTGAAAAAATGTAATGGCTGAAAAACTGAAAATATAATAAAATTGTCAAACACTCCTCCTTAAGGCGCCTGTCTTAGCCACCCCTAGGAAGTTATTAATTAGTCTCCTCTAAAGTATCTCTGACCTACTATTTATATAAAGGATATCCAGCAAGGAGATTAGGAGACCCCTCCTTATATTTTTCCGTATCCACCCTGCTTGTCGCACTGCTTCTCAAGGGGTCCACACCGCTCCCTAGGGAACGATATTGCCAACTTTGAGAAGCACTGACGTAAGAAGTATGCAGTCACATCGCGCCAACAGGTGCACGCTCAGGCCGCACACGGCAGTTGTGTCGACACGCAGGTGACTATCGACCGTAGCCGGCACCCAGCCCCTGCGTTACTTTCAACCCGCAGTGTAATTGTGCGCGCGGCTGCTCCGAGCAGGCCAGTGCCTATGGGAGATCCCGAAGCTGGGAATATTGTCAAGTGACGCCGATCCCCCTTCCCCCTCTTCTAAAACGTGGGGTCCTGGGGATATTCTCCCTGGAAAATTTCGATTTCAAGGTACAAAATAGCACTAAGGACTTAAGGGTGACCAAGTGGCAAAAATTCATATTATTATATTTGCACAGCGTAGTGTTCGTTTTATGGAAGTTACTTGTGACTACAATTCCCCCTTGTAATAATGTTTTAGCTCTCATAGTCTTCCCCAGCATGTCGAAGTCAGAATTTGCAAATTATGGGAACATAGGAATAAACAAAAACCAAATTACGTACTCAAATGAAATTATTTGCACTGAAACTAAATCTTATGGGCAATATGCTAAAGGATTTAAAAACGCACAAAGAAATTTCTTTGCGCTTTTTAAAAAAATCTGAAAATTATGAAAATTTGTGTTGTTTATGTCAATATTTAAGAAAGACGAAAGGACTTTGTTGTGTGTTTTTAAATATCTTAGCATATTGCTCATAGCATCTAATTTAAGTGTAAATTATTTCGTTCAGATAAGTCACATTGATTGTGTTATTACTATGTTCCCGTAACTTGTAAAGTCTGACTTTGACGTGCTGCTATGAGAGGACTATGAGAACTGAAACATTATTACAAGTGGGAAATGTAGTCACAAGTAACGTCCATATAACGAACACTATGACGTCCAAATACAAAATTATTAATTTTGTCCACGTGAATATCTTTAACGGTGCGATGCTGCGACAGCGATCTGCATTATTTGCGATCACTACATGCGAAATGTCACTCGATTTAATAATACTGCGACAGCGGCGAGGCGTTCCGTGCCTTACGGTGGCCCTTGTCGGCGAAAATGGAAGGTAAATAAAACAAGTGAAGGCATAAATGGTGCACTATTATTGTTTCTTTACGCGTCGTCCTCGATCTCGCCTCTGATTGGCTATTTTTATCACAGTTTCGCTGTCGTTGCATCGCACTGTTGTGCAAAGTCCTTTAAGCAGTTTTCGGAAGGTAAGGGAAGAGGACTTAAACCCCATAAACACCTCCCCTTGGCTACGTTTCTGCCTGTGCCCGCGTCGTGTACGAAGTATCATTCCTAGCTCATTTTGAATTATGCAGCTACTGCCTTGTTATGAATTATGCTATCTGCTGTAATGGATACTTCATTACTATAAATAATATATTGATATGTACTCAGTCCATGTTTGTCACATATATTAATTCGCATTATCGTGAAAACTGAAAGCTTCGTTTGCAATTAGCATGACATGAATCTGAGAACTTTCTTACAGAGAGAGAGAGAGAGAGAGAGAGAGAGAGAGAGGGCGACAAAAATAAATAAAATGAAGTGCAATTAATAGTGTCTTACTGACATCATAGTAGATGGATATTTGAAGTACAAAATTTATGATTGTGTTTCTTTGGCACCTAAGACCATCAGACATCGGCGACTCCAGAACCTTACTAAGATTATATCCACATGATGCACCTACTCTGTTAAATGTTCTGAACACTGCACATCACGCTACGAGTAGCCTCAACAAAATTTCTGAAAAATCAGTTTGCAATATTTCACGAACTCTGCTGCTCGCAGTGAACGAGAATACGTAAAATGAACTTGCGCCATCATACAATATCTGAAACTTGTTTCAGTAGGCATGAATCTCTTGTCGGATCTCCTCACACGTGTGTGCTCGTGTAGAGTCGCAAGTGGCGCTGGCTCCAGCACAAACTTGTCGTTCCCCTCTGGCAAAATTACATTAATTCCTGCAAATATCGGCGAGAATATGCCTCCGTAGAGAGAGGATTTTTGTCCGGAATGTTGTGGGACTGTATGGAAACATGAGCACTGAGTCAGTTAAGGCGGATGGCCCACGCCCATCTTTAATTTTGACTTTTTCCTAGTACCAAGTATTTCTGAAGACGTATAAAATGTTTGACTTTTAATGCTCTAAATGTTAACATACTTTTTTTATTTTATTTTATTTATTTTTGGTAGTCAATTATATATTACTTTCATATTATCTGACATTTGTAGAAATATTTAGGGTATTAAATGTTTTAAAAAAATGTTGATATGTCTTCAGGAATGCTTCAAGTGGGAAAATACTGGAAATTAGAGATGACAGTGTACCATTCTCCTTAAGAGGGTTGGGCGACGGCGTGTATTGGCAGTTCCCCCTTTATCGTCGGTGACTTCCGGACACTATAGGATCTATTTCTTCCCCGTTGTCACAAATCCTGCTCGACGATTGTTAACTGTACCTGAGAGAAAGCAGCAACACTGCGACATTTGCAGTGCACTCACTAACTTCTTGTACTTTATCTGTGTTGCGCCCACCGTAGTTGTCATCGTTGGGTATCCAGTGGGCGATAAAGCTGTTTTGTTCGTTGCATGATTAAGAAGTCCATTCTTTTCAACAATTACGTCCGCCGTTGTCGCCCTTGGCTCTACGTGCCAGCATGCACTCTTTAAGACGATTACATGAGCGTTAAATTTATACATTTATATCCACCACCTGCGGAAAGTTTACTTGTTCGAGCTTGTGAAAGGTAATGGTATTTGTGATAGTGGTTGTGGTGATAATGATGAGACAGAGTTTAAATATTACCATTTTATATGCTGAAAAAGTAGCCTGAATTGTAGTTCGTTTATTCACTTTTAAGTTAAATATCTACCTTTTTTTTAAAGGATGAAACAAAAAGGTTTTGTAACGCTGTTTCATATACCTTCAATAATTCTCCATAGCCACTTAAGACAATAATATTTAGTAGTGTGTGTTACAACGCAACGCTAGAACTAAAAATGTCAGCTAACATAGCATACAACATCTACAACACTACAAAGTCATGATCATAGAACTGTCAACTTTTACTTCAGTATAGCAGTCAGCCTTAGCTAGAAAACTTATAGTGTACATTGTTAAGTGGCATTTGGATATGTAACACATATTTATCGTCTTTTTAATACGTTACACAGAGTGGTGCTGAACTCTGCCGACAAACTTCGGCTGGTATATCCTCATGTAAAAGTAACCAGAAAACATACAGAACACCTAGTACCTAAACTGAATACAAAGGGAGCAATAAGCCCTTGAAAATTGAAATTTAAAACTGTATTTTCTCAAAATATCGTAAAGTAAGAAACATGAAATAACAGAATCCAGAACATGTTTAAATGTTACCGAGGTTTTCAAACCCACGTCAAATGCTCGTAGAAAACTTCCACCTTAATGAAAATAACAGGGGTGGCTAGCCTCGAATTGCATACAGTATTTGTACTGTCTCAATACTGAGATATTTTAAGATGATTTGTTGAGCAACATGACATGCGTAACGAAATAATTCTTCTTGCAGAAGTACGAAGAAAACAATTATCGTTCAAAACGTACTTGAAGTTAGCGCAGCAGTGGCAGTGCCTAGCTTGTAAGTACAGATTAATAAACCCGCATTCTGGAACAGGCATCAGGGGAGTATGAATCAGTATGTAGCAGTTAACTAAAATAAAAACGGTTATCCGCGCCGTTTTCGATTACCAACTCTTTGAAGTTCTGGGGCAACACACACAACTCCCAAGAACTAATGGTTGCCGTATCAATGAAGCAAAGTGACAGTAACTTAATACAGTAGGAAATTGCACATCTATGTACATGGGATCCGTGTACGATTTCCGTCACGTGCGGAAGGAGAGTAACTTATTGTGGCGTTTGAAGCATGAATATGAAAAGAACAAACGACGCTACAGTTACGCGCATAATAATAAGTGAACAGCTTTAATCGATTATGGTATTACCACATCAATATCCGTACCCACTGCTGGTGCCGTATTCCTCTCCTGGTTAAGACTCGACGCGTGTGTGTGTGTGTGGTTGGTGAGTGTAAAATGAGGTATACATACTACGTAAATTTTATTTGTGGCCAACTAGCTATCAACCGGCATCTTAAAACCACAATAGAGAATCATGCACTTTCCTGAGATAAGGTCACCCTCTAAAGTCCCATAGTAAAAAGCCAACGACCAAAACACCGTATGCCGTTTTCACGCCCCGTGCATAAAGGCGACACGGTTGTTGACGCGCGAGTCAGCGTAGCTCTTATAACCTGCCAGTTTCCGTACCTCGGACGCGGTATCTGGCGCCTGCTGTAAAGAGCTCTTAAAATATTGCTGTCAACGAGACGTAAAGAGAGCTGCCTAACCTGAAGTCTTGTCGAGAAAAATTATAGCTGTTTACAGGTGCAATTATACACGAAGTTGCCGAATTGCTCGGCAATATTTCAGGGGAACTATAATTATGTACGGAGGAACGACGGTGCGTTTTCGGGCCTATCTTCACATATCATTTTTGTTCCTCTAGATGTGAGGATATGTACTTTTTTGCTATGTACGGCCCTAATTGATATTGGTTCTTTTAAGCTGCTTTCCTTTTAATACTCTGACAAATATGAACAAACATGTATTTTCATGCTCAAAACCAATTGAAAACACCCAGTTATTTTTCACCACAATTTTGATATTGTAAAATAATGTTCCTTTTCTCAGACCAGAAAATGATTTTCGTCCGAAAGCGATATCGCGGAAGTTGACTGAGCCCCACGTGCGTGATTTAATATGTACATCCCTATTAATTTTTTTCCACGGTCTAACCCTACAACAACTACAGTGAACTACCAAGGAAAAATAAAATAAAGCCTTGAAATAGATCAACGAGAAAGACATTTTCACTTGACCACTAGTGCAGCGACGTAAAATAAAAAAAAATAATTAGTAACCGAAGAGAATCGATGAACTAGGCCTTCATCGCCGGCGAGGTATGACAGGAAATGAGTTGCAGCAGCAACGAAGTGCAAGAGCGCTAGAAATGGCTGCACCCAGAGATACAACTCCGCTGGCACACGTCAACGTCCGCGCACCTTTCCCACGTGCGAGAAACTGGTCGAGGGCCATAGGATTTGTATTTTGGAAAAAAAAAAAAAAAAAAAAGGGGGGGGGGCGAGAACCTGGTAATTTAAGTACTAAAGTTACACCGACCCCCTTCCTTATAAAGCGGGGGTCTCTCCTGGGAAAATTTTTATTTTCAAGGCGCAAAATGGTGCTATTTAATAAGTTTCTGTACCGTAATGTGGGTTTGGATCCAATGTACCCGCACCCTTTGGTTACGTCCAACGCGAAATGGCGTTGTGGGAGGCGAGCGGTCTGGCCACTGTGCCGCCGCAGATCCTACCAGAGCTCGAGCCTTGGCCGACAAAACTTGGGTGGGAATCAAGAGAAGCGTAGCAGTTAACGCGTTACGTCTGGACTACATAAGGCACGGGATTACGAAGACTTCACGTTACACTTTACCACGTCACACTTTCACGTATGCAGGACAAACACAACTACTTCAACTTCACATTTATTAGACTATAAAGGTTGAAAATAAATGTATCAGTTAACAACTATTCTGTCCCGACCTCTATGGCCATGATTCCGACTACATCCTAAAATAAAAGTCCATATTACCTGTTTATTTTTATGCTACAGTTGTAAATAATGAATGAATAATACTACTAGTGACTGTACTCGAGATACTTAAAAAAGTTAAGTTGTCACGAAATGCGACTTGTACTAGGCCTATCTAGTGGTCGTATTGTGTAAGTCTGATTTTACAAAATTCAATAATTGGGGTTATCTGTAAACCTCTCTGTTTTATTATAGTATCTTATATAGTTTCTTCAATTAGGTGAAACTTGCAACTATACAACAGTTGCGCTTGGCCTGTTGACCTATAACCTGCAATAGGGCGAAGTCGCCTAATTTGGTGATATGTGGAACATTTCATGAAATTTCCTGTGCCCAGAAATAATGAGCCAAAAGGTATCTGTATTATGGTTTACCCTTAAATGTTGCCTACAATTTGGTATAAACAGTTTCTACTTATTGTGATGTTTTACAAAATTATGATGAAAATACTAAACACTTGTCATTGCTACTTA
>PNEQ01072915.1:0-40684 GCA_003012365.1 Medauroidea extradentata | reverse complement strand
GCGTCTTCTGTAGCCTGACATTGTGTTAGGTCTTTCCATTACTTTGAAAAGCTGAGGTGTGAGACACTCGTTTCACTTTGTTGCATCTTCTATAGCCTGTCATACTGTTTGGTTTTTTTCAATATTTTGAAGATCTGAGATGAGATTCTGGTTTCACTTTGTTGCGTCTTCTGTAACCTGGCATTCTGTTGGGTCTTTTCAATATTTCGAAGAGCTGATGTGTGAGACACTCGTTCCACTTTGTTGCATCCTCTGTAGCTTTGCATTCTTTTAGGACTTTCTATTATTTCGAAGAGCTGAGATGTGAGATACTCGTTCCACTTTGTTGCGTCTTCTGTAGCCTGGCATTCTGTTATGTCTGTCCATTATTTCCAATAGTTGTGGTGTTAGACACTCGTTCTACTTTCCACTTTGTTGCATCTTCTGTAGCCTGGCATTCTGTTGGGCCTTTATATTATTTCGAAGAGCTGATGTGTGAGACACTCGTTCTACTTTGTTGCATCATTTGTAGCATTGCATTCTTTTAGGTCTTTCCATTATTTCGAAGAGCTGAGATGTGAGATACTTGTTCCACTTTGTTGCGTCTAATGTAGCCTGGCATTCTGTTAGATCTGTCCATTATTTCGAAGAGCTAAGGTGTTAGACACTCGTTATACTTTCCACTTTGTTGAATCTTCTGTAGTCTGGCATTCTGTTGGGTCTTAACATTATTTCGAAGAGCAGAGGTGTGAGACACTCGTTCCATTTGGTTGCATCTTCTGTAGCCCGGCATTCTATTAGGTCTTTCCATTATTTCTAAGAGTAGAGGTGTGAGACACTCTTCTGAAGCCTAAAATTCTGTTAGGTCTTTCCTTTTATTTTGAAGAGTAGGGGTGTGAAATACTCGTACAACTTTGTTGCATTTTCTGTAGCCTGGCATTCTGTTAGGTCTGTCCATTATTTCAAAAAGCTGAGGTATGAGACACTCATTCCACTTTGTTGCGTCTTCTGTAGCCTGGCATTCTGTTAGGTCTGTCCATTATTTCGAAGAGCTGATGTGTGAGACACTCGTTCCACTTTCCACTTTGTTGCATCTTCTGTAGCCTGGCATTCCGTTAGATGTTTACTTTATTTCGAAGAGCTAAGGGGAGAGACAATCGTTCCACTTTGTTGCGTCTTCTGTAGCCTGGCATTATTTTGGGTTTTTCTATTATTTCGAAGAGCTGAGATGTGAGACACTCGATCCACTTTGTTGCATCTTCTGTAGCCTGGCATTCTTATAGGTCTTTCCGTTATTTCGAAGAGCTGATGGGAGAGACACTCATTCCACTTTGTTGCATCTTCTGTAGCCTGGCATTCTGTTAGGTGTTTGCATTAATTTGAAGAGCTGAGGTGTGAGACACTCGTTTCACTTTGTTGCATCTTCTATAGCCTGTCATACTGTTGGGTTTTTTTCAATATTTTGAAGATCTGAGATGAGATACTGGTTTCACTTTGTTGCGTCTTCTGTAACCTGGCATTCTGTTGGGTCTTTTTATTATTTCGAAGAGCTGATGTGTGAGACACTCGTTCCACTTTGTTGCATCCTCTGTAGCTTTGCATTCTTTTAGGACTTTCTATTATTTCGAAGAGCTGAGATGTGAGATACTCGTTCCACTTTGTTGCGTCTTCTGTAGCCTGGCATTCTGTTATGTCTGTCCATTATTTCCAATAGTTGTGGTGTTAGACACTCGTTCTACTTTCCACTTTGTTGCATCTTCTGTAGCCTGGCATTCTGTTGGGCCTTTATATTATTTCGAAGAGCTGATGTGTGAGACACTCGTTCTACTTTGTGTCATCATTTGTAGCATTGCATTCTTTTAGGTCTTTCCATTATTTCGAAGAGCTGAGATGTGAGATACTTGTTCCACTTTGTTGCGTCTTCTGTAGACTGGCATTCTGTTAGATCTGTCCATTAATTTGAAGAGCTGAGGTGTTAGACACTCGTTCCACTTTCCACTTTGTTGCATCTTCTGTAGTCTGGCATTCTGTTGGGTCTTAGCATTATTTCGAAGAGCTGAGGTGTGAGACACTCGTTTCATTTGGTTGCATCTTCTGTAGCCCGGCATTCTATTAGGTCTTTCCATTATTTCTGAGAGTATTGGTGTGAGACACTCTTCTGAAGCCTGGAATTCTGTTAGGTCTTTCCTTTTATTTTGATGAATAGAGGTGTGAGATACTCGTACAACTTTGTTACATCTTCTGTAGCCCGGCATTCTATTAGGTCTTTCCATTATTTCTAAGAATAGAGGTGTGAGACACTCGTTCCATTTTGTTGCATTTTCTGTAGGGCTGGCATACTGTTTTGTCTGTCCATTATTTCGAAGAGCTGAGGTGTTAGACACTCATTCTACTTTCCACTTTGTTGCATCTTCTGTAGTCTGGAATTCTGTTGGGTCTTATCATTATTTAGAAGAGCTGAGGTGTGAGACACTCGTTCAATTTGGTCGCATCTTCTGCAGCCCGGCATTCTATTAGGTATTTCCATTATTTCTAAGAAAAGAGGTGTTTGACACTCTTCTGAAGCCTGGAATTCTGTTCGGTCTTTCCTTTTATTTTGAAGAGTAGAGGTGTGAGATACTCGTACAACTTTGTTACATCTTCTGTAGCCCGGCATTCTATTAGGTCTTTCCGTTATTTCTAAGAGTAGAGGTGTGAGACATTCGTCCCACTTTGTTGCAAGCTGTTAATCTCAAGGTGTTTAAACGTCAATCATTATACACGAAAGAAGAGGAAAGATATGTAAGAAATTGCTGCAAACTATGTGTGTCACTACGTAAACGGCATTATTAATTATAAATTACTTAATCCTGGAATGTTGGACTGTTGTGTGATACATGTGACGTTAAATTTATCTGTCCAGTTCATAGTGTTTTAAGGATTTTAACTGAACCAACAGATATTTGGTCAACAAAATATAAGTTATATTGAATGAATTGAGTTACCATTTAGATAGTTGCAAATTAAATAATCCTGATAGGGCTTCTTTGCCTTTTACTTCTGTACCTCAGTCGGTTTTCAGAGCCAGTGAATAGGAAGCGTTTAGTGAGCAATTCCAGTGTACACAACAGTTGAATATTTCCCAATATACAAGTGTAATAGTTAAAGGTCTATTCATATGGTTTATCACATGGATTTTTCATATTTTCTGTACAGGCGCATAATATTAAGGAATTATTTCTTTCCATTTTATCGGTTCGTAGTATTCGTTGATATTCGGTAAAACTGAACAGTCTTTGGTTTTTTTTTTTTTTTGCTTTTTTAGGTAATTTTTAGCGTATTTATTTCACTGATCATCAGCGTTATAATGTATAAGGTCTTAAATACAGCTTCCCACTATAATTGCATCCTGATATGTAACAAAACCCTGTTTAAATAAATACAGGAAACACGAAAACTGACGAATATTTATCAGAGTTTTTGCAACATGCAAATAAACATATTTTGTGTCTGTTTTTTTCTCTCTCTCTTTCTCTATATACAAACATACATATATGTATATACACATAAAAGTAGATAAATATATGTATATTAATATTTGATTACTCACGTGAGATGTTGGGTGAAATAATTCCATTCATACAATACGTGGAAATTTAACCAAAAATATTACCACACATTGCATCAGTTTGTGTTTGTGGGTTCTGTATTGTAGCTGTATTCAACTCCAGTTCTGTTGCATTTACTTGAGTTAGGCAAACAACGAAGTAGCGGCTGCGTATAACTCGGGGCTACATTCCTGTCACTTGCAACTTAATGTCTTCTATGGGTATTTTTACATGTTTTATAAGAATTTTTAAATATAAGGTTATAGACAGGGTCCATGTCTTGTCAGTATTACTTCTTAGTGTCATTGCTATCGTTACTGATTTTGAATCTGGCCAAGAAACCAGCAGAGAATAAATACTGAATATGTCGTGCGGTGAATATACTATCAGTTACACGTGCAAATATAAATGTAATGTGCATTCTTACAAATAAGTTGTTTTTAATTTTTTTTTAATTTAATTCCTTCAACTTTGTATTGCTAAGCATAAAGACATTTCTCAAACGGGCTTCGAATAAACGCCGGAGGTCTCAAAAACGTCAAGACGCCCGTTCTTGATAAATAATTGCATAAATCTCTACATACTTGATATTGGGTGGTGTGAATAAAGTGAAATGTAGCAAATCATTGACATGTGTTAACTGTCAAGGGAAACACACAGTGTGGTCGAAGGAATGCCCTGTTTTGCAAGAGAAGCAGAGTATTCAGGCGATCAGAACAACTGACATAGCTACAGTACTGTCTCCAGCACTCGACGACAGATGAAGGATGCGTGTACCCTGACTGTCGTTGTGGCTACACAGACAGAGGAGGTTATTTCTACTGTTCCGTCTACGAGCAGTAAGAATGCTATCGGTTCACCACCTCGTAAACCTGCCCTTGAGGTGTCAAGAGGCAGGTATGGTGGTGGATTATGCTCCTGCTGGCAATGATGGCTCAGAATTATTCAAACACGTTTTAACTATATATATATATATGGGGAAAATCAAAAAGTAAAGGCCACCCTCTCTTTCTCCTATTTCTTATGTCCTTCCTTCAATGGAATTACCGAGTTTACTTATGCTGCCTTGCAGAACTAAGGCAACTGATTGCATCATTGTCTCCATTGGTCATTTGCCTTGAAGAAACACATATCCGGTCAACGACTGATGTCTCTTTACGAGGCTACACATTCTACCGCAAAGATTATACAGTTATTGATCGGGCATGCGGTGTAGTGTGTGTGTAGTGGTCAGTGATGCAATCTATAACGCAGCTCTGGTTCTTACTACGAGACTGTAGGCAGTAGCAGTAAGAGTATCTCGGCACATTTTAAACACTTTGTTGCGTGTACATACCTCCAACACATAGCTTTCGCCTCGCCGATTTAGATGATATAATATCCCAGCTCCCATCGCAGGGGTATGACTATAATCAGTCATTCTCTTAGTGAACTTGAGAAAACCCTTCTCGCGCTCGAAACACACTTATGCTGACCCAGATGATATCCATTGAGCAATGCTTCAAAACGTGTCCCTTGAAGGGAAAAACAAATTACTTAATCTTTACAATTTAATCTGGGAATCTGGTTTCTTCCCAATGTGGTGCCTCAACCCTGATATCCATTTTATAGCCTGGGAAGGATAAAGGGAACCTGTCCAGTTATCGGCCGATTTCGATGACTAACTGTCTGCAAAACAATGGAGAGAATAATAAATACTCGGCTAAAGTATTGTCTTGAGTCTTGGGGTCTCGAATCATCTCTCCAATGTGGGTTTCGTCGACACCGTTCAGCGATATACCATCTTATCGGCTTGAGAGACAGCTATTCATAATTCTTTCATACAGCGACAACACCTCCTTGCAGTATTCTTTGACTTGGAGAAGGCCTATGACATCACATGGCGTCATTGTGCTGTAAAACCATTATTAATAATGTTATGTTCCACAGAACTTTCAGTGTTCGAAATGGAGTATCATATTCGCGAGAGTTCGTTCAGGAAAATGGGGTGCCTCAGGGTAGCATTCTGAGTGTTACCCTGTTTTCTGTGGCTATTAACAGACGTTGTGTCTGTTGTCCGCCCCCCTGTGTGATGTGCTCTACGTGTACGAATGTATGATTTATTGCTGATCATCCACCCTATGTACTGCGGAGCTTCAGATCCAGCTGGCTGTCCACTGCCTTGCTGATTGGTGTGTCAGTTGCGGATTTCGCTCCTCCGATGCAAAAACACAGGTAGTGTACATTTGCCATAAACGTGGTGCTTTTCCTTCTCCTGAGGTGATTTTACAAGGGAATATTTTGCCTGTTTGTGGCCATGTGAAGTTCTTAGGCCTTGTCTTTGATTCCAAGCTTTCTTCGAGGGATCATGTGACACGTCTTAAGTATCGGTGTTTGCGGGATATCGCACTATTAAAGTTGCCTAGTGGTCGTACTTGGGGATCAAACAGGGAAACATTGCTCTGCCTTTACAGAGCTATAACTAGAAGCAAGCTCGACTATTGTAGTCAAGCCTTCTCTTCAGCACGCCCATCTATGCTGACGATGTTGGACTCGGTTCACAAAGCTGGAATCCGCATTGCGACTGCAGTCGTGACTGTGCGGAAGCTGGTAAAACACCACTACACTATCGGCGCCAACAGCTTCTACTTCAGTACAGGTTGCGGGTATTGTCCGACCCCTTCCCATGTACTGCATGATGCCTTTCACCACCTCATATATGTACAACTGTATGACGCAAGACCTCGAGCCTCCAAATCTGTATGTGTCCGTTTCTTGCACTCCTGTGCTCGAAGGGATGTTCCAGGGCATGCGCTGCCTGTCCGGCGCCCAGAACCACCATTGGCGATGCACCAGGTTTCGGTACGGCTTGATTTGGCGAACTTTTCAAAGCCCACCACTTCCGCTTACATTTGCTTAGGTCTTTTTAACGATTTTGTGTCGTCAACTTTTAAGGGTTTACCTGTTTTTCACTGGCAGTTCCAAAAATGATACCAGTACTGCTTGTGCCTTCATTGTAGGAGCAGAGAGGTACCTTTTGGACTTCATCAGCGGTGCAGCATTTTAACAGCAGATCTATACGCTATTTTAATCTGTGTGTTTTATTTGTAGGAGGTATTTTCGTAAGTGTCAGGTGTGTTCCGATTCGATTAGTGCTCTACAAACCTTGCTAACTGGACCCTCAGCTCACCCCCTCCCCTCTTTGACCAAGGAGAGACTGAGGGTGGCTGACAACATTAATGTACATGTCATCTTCCTTTTGATGCCTTGCCATGTCGGCATTCCAGGCAATAATGTGGCAGACGCGGCAATGAAGGAAGCAAGCAGTCATCCACCCTGTGACCTTCGTGTTCCTTTGTGAGATTTGTTGCATGCTGTCCGCACTTTTGTCTGGGATTCTTGGCAGAGGGAATGGCGTGCCATCCCTCTGACAAACAAACTTCGCGCCCTTACTGACTCGGTTGTCTCCGAGCGTCCCTCTTTATTAATACGACAGTAATATGTCCTGACATATCTTCGGATCGGTCCCAAGCGCGCTACGCACATGCACTTGCTTTGTTCGGACCCCCCACATCACTGTCCTGTCTGTGACACTTCATTGACTGTGAAGCACATTCTGTTGGAGTGCCACAGATATGACCAGGTCCATCGTACTTTTAATCTTGCTGACGACCTTCGGGTAATCTTGTGTGTGGAGGGTTCGTCTGTGAGCGGCTTTCTCTCATTTTATGTGCTACGGGTCTGTTTATTCTGTTGAGAACTGTCCCTATCTATGTTGTGTTTGTTACTTTGTACGGAATTTTCGAATCCTCATAATTTGTTAATATCGGCACCTTAGTACTACAACTACATAACTTAAAAATAACCATTTCACAGGAGAATATTTTGAAAATATCATGAAACTTTGTTACTTTATTACATACATTACTTTTACAAAATATCCAATTGAACCAAAAATTAACATGAAAAATGTTAACTACTACGTCTGTAGCACTCTGGTGTTTCGCATTTTCTTGATGGGGCAAGCTTTCATAAAATGACCGGTATTCTGGTCCTAGAGCTGGGGGGAATGACTTTAACAGAGAAGTCAAATTACTGTACTTTTTCTGTGATATAGGCAACCCCGATGCATACAAAGGTTTGGTATTTGACAGTAGGTCCTATTTAAACCTCTTGTATTTTGTTGCAGTCCAGAGCTCTGAAATCCTCATCAAAATCTTCTTTAAATTGCATAACAAATGGGCGTTCTTTAGTGAACCGTTGCCAACACATCTTCTGCCAGTGGACTGGCTTTACATTTATGTCTTCTTTTCTTATGGCCTTGATGCAATTCGCATGATATTTCCAATCTATTATTTGTTCATTGGTGATGTCATGTACAACATAGGGTTTGTCACCCTCTCCTCTTGCACTTCGTGAAGTAGTTTCCCAATCGGCAGGCCAGTTAACTTTTCCGACTCTTTTTTGTTCTGTTGTGATGGCTGAATGCATTGAGTCGCATTCCATTTCGCTATGACCGACAACCATGAATTTCAGATCTATGATTGTTATGTTGGGTAGTTCCTGGACAGCAGTAAAACACATAGCACAAACAAATCTGTTTAGGTTTTGTCCACAGCAACGGTCACTGAAACAGCACATGTGAGTTACGACTGCTGGAAGAGACATGAAATATTGGTAACCACAGCTCGCTATCTCACAGCTTCCTCTTTTACCCTCTACTTCAGTCCATACTTCAGTCCACATGTATCAGTCTCCTTGCTTTGAATGTACATCATACACTGTGAAATTAAAATATTTCAAACGTTGCTTATAAAACAATGCATTGTTACTAGGATTAGTTGGAGACAACAAAACTTGCTGTAGATCAAAGTTGTAGCATACTCAGCTTCCATCAGAGTTCTGGACTTCCTTTTTTTCTCGTTTCTTTTCTTCGCGAGCTTTCTTTCACCACAATGTGTGTGTCATATTTGTCCTTCATTGTATCTTTTTTGGCTTCAGGAATGTTGTACGCCATGCATATACGACACTGATCTTTTTTGGGGTGGTGGAAACTCAGATTATACTCCTCTGTGAATATCTGTCTGTAATTAGAGGCACCAGCTAATTCAAGACCATTCTCTATGCGTACAGATTTGTACATGTTGCACATCAGTGTGATGTTAAGTGATGGGTCTAAGTACTTTCTTTTAGACCCAGAGCGACACTAGTGAGTTATCAACCGCAAAGTTTTCAATGTAATACCTTATACTGTTCAAAGTTCAGTTGAAATCACTTTATTTACATGATGGCCTCTTTAGTCTTTTTAACCTGTATTTTCTTTTGTTCTCTTTTTAATAGCTATGTCAACTACGCATTTACGTATACCAAGTTTATTCAAAAACATTGTCTTGCAAACTTGGACTCTTTCTGTGCCACGAGGTAAATAAAACAAAAGGAGAAGTCCCTCCTTGAATTTTCTCTTGTTTTGCTCCTCTCAGTTATCTTGTCTGTGTTACTGTGAATAAAGTCTCATTTTCTTATACATGTGTCAAATTTATAATAACTTCGGAAATTATCCAATCTTCGTGCATGAGTAAATTTATCATAATACTTTCTCCTGCAGTTGACTCCACATGGATCTTTCATGTAAACACCAGGAATATGCTTTTTCCTAGATGACACATATGCTTCACCAAGTGCCCTTCTTGTTTTTGAAACATTTCTTGTCCATTGTTCTGGATGTCTTAAACGTTTTCTCGGTTTGTCTGTTTTTCTCGGTTTGTCCGTTTTTCTCGGTGTGTCCTACATGCCTTCCAACTCTTATTTGCAAGGGCTGCAATTCTGTAATGTTATCTTCTGTCACTTTATCAACAAATTCTTCTTCTTCATGCACTTCATCGGGCTTCGCGTGTTTCACATTTACATGTTTCCGTCTTTGAGGCTCTTCGTCCGACAGTTCCTCAGAAGATGCTTAATATTCTGAAATATCAGGAGATATGTCCTCAATTTCTGATTCAGCATCAGTATTATTCCCCTTTGATGTAGAAAGCAATGCTGCTGCTTAAAATGTTTTTCCCTCAGAACGAGGGAGGAACTCGTAGTGCCTAAAACAGAGAAATAATGAACACTTTAAGTGGTTTGTTTATCATGTGTTTTTAACAATACAATCACAAAAATGTTAGTAGAGCTAATCAAAATGTGTTACTGTCAACTTAATTACACGTTTTACCACTGTAAAAACAATAATGATGGGACTTATTTTCCACATTTACTTGGAACATATATGTTTGCAAACAAACAAATATTGATTGTGTTTAGGCAAATACGTTTTCTTGCCACTCCCTGATTTAGTAGATGTAGCAATTTTCCAATAACAGTTTTTTTCCCACCTTTAAAATTTGGCTAACATTTGGCATAAAAAATATCGTAGCAGTAATTTTGAGGTACATTTGATTGATCTAACATTACTGTTGTGGACTGTGTCATTGGAATTAAGGACTAACTAGATAATTATGTATTAATTTTATTCTCACACTATAAAATACTGTTGACGATACGTTAAGTTAAGCTTCTAATCTTCTATAAATAGAGACAATTTTATTACCCCATTTTTATGGTAAAATTTCAATCCGGATTGAATCCACTCCAGTTGCGAAGGTGGAGTGGAATGAAGAATCCGGATTGTAAACTGTTACTCTAATCACTGGCTGGAGTGAACTCGGTGAATATGACGAAGCGATCGCCATATTGAATCGGGATGTTTTGAGTTGTGGAGGTTAGGGCTGTATTTCACAGAAAAACACAAAAGTGTTTAGAGTTGTACATAATTGTTTTTAGACCTTAAAGACATACAAAGAAGTAGAAACGAATAAAATTTTAAGTTAAAACTTAATTTTTACAATTTATTGTATTTCGCGAGTAATTTGTTATCTACTTCACTCCACCGCCGAAAGATATCGCTACAAAATGTTTCCGACCGGTGACCAGATTGACTCCAACTTCGCGCATGTTTACACTTCAATCCAGATTGAAAATGTCACCATAAACACATTTCTAATCTACGTTCGCTCCGTGTTCATTCCGTGTTGACTCCACTTCAAGTTCAATCCGGATTGAAATTTACCAAAAAGCAGTATATATTAGTGCAACAGTCATTTTTACAGTACACTGACAAACAAAAATGAACATTGTTCTGAGCAGTAAAAAATTTCATTTTTTTAACTTTTAATTTGTATGAGAAATTTGCATTATATTTTCAGTAGTAGGCAATGTATCACTCAAAAAACAAATACACAAAGTTAACATTTATGAACATAACCTCAATACAAGTCACCATATCTTTTTGTTAAAACCAATACATTTGTAAAACAGTTAACTAACATGCTTGTGCTTCTAAAATTCTCAGTGAGGCTTCAACCATTTTCTTTCCTCTTGAGCCCATTATTGTTTCGTGAATTGAGCAAAATACAAAAAAAAAATATCAAACAAGCACAAACAATGTGTTCATTGTTTAGAGTAACAGATATACACATGCACACAGCTGACTGGAAACAAGGGATGCCAACAGTTACAAAAAATATTTATGTTTCCCATTTCATGTTGCTACCAACGTTTTGTACGGTATTGTAAATATTGTCATAAATAAAACTAACAGGCCATAAAATATTGAAATTAACTAACAAGTAAATTTATCTACACAATAATAACTATAAGCTAAATTTGTACATATCCAATTATGTGTGGAAAGTTTGAACATGTTTCATTCAATAAATTTGTTGTTAAAGTAAATGCACATGTACATGTAAATGCACATGTGTTACAAGGCTACTTCCTATTGTTAGACATGTAATTTATCCCCATTGGAATACAATAGTGGGTCTATTTTAAAACTGGGTACCTAACTCAAAATATCTACTAGTAGCATGAGTAATCCTTTTAGCAGTTCAAAAGAATTGGGTAACTAAAAAGATATTCTTTTAGCATGAATAATATTTAAAAAGTTCAACTACAACAAGTGGGTAACTTCATTATATCCACTTGTTGCATTGACGTTTCACATAGTCAAACACATACGTATTTGTTTAAATGTTAGTAACTGTGGAAATCCATCTCATATGAAATATATAGTTACAGAACTGGAAAGAACACTTTAAAAACGTTTGTGTAAAGTAGATACTTTAAAATTAGCAAAAATTAAGTTACTTAGTTGTAGCACTCAGCCCACGATATGTATGGACATGTTTTTTCTGTCTTAACTCCTGTGGAGTTAATGTCTGTTGTTTCTTTGTCTTTGTGACTTTGATGTTGATTGTGTATTGCCTCCTTTGGAGGCTTTGTGTTCCTGATTGTTTTTATTATTACTGTGATTTTTTTCATCCTATCTGTGGCCGCCAATGTTCACTGTGTCGTGCGCGCCTTTTCACCCACTCACTCTTATCAAAGTAACTGTTTTAAATTACGTTCGTAGATCATTATTAATATATTTAACTGTGATTCCAATAGTAGTATCTTACGTTTGCTTAGTTCTTATGCAAATAGTTATTATTATATAATATAATTTCAACTTAACAAGTATAAAATGTCCTATGTTTTGAATTACAGCAATGTTAGTAACGTGTTGCGAAAAGTTACTAGTTTTGTTCGTTTGTACATTATGGTTATTTTGCTGCCTTCTGCTAGCTAAAATTACTAACAATAAATTTATTTGAATTTGAATATGTTGAATTAAGAATTATCTAAATATAAATGTTCCATGTATGTGCGTCGCTGCTATACTAAATATGAAATGCAGTATACCATTGTAAAATTGTGAAATAAAATGGAAGTTATAATAGAATATGAAAATTATATAAATGGCTGCGTTTTTAAAAGTCTGTCTCGTCGGTATAATAGAGACAGCTTTCAGATAACATAAATTTTATACACTTGGAATTAACCAACAATGGCGTCAACTATTATTTTTGTGGCGACCTTGGATCTGGCTACAAACTATTTAATGAATCGCAAATAACATATTCTGGTGAGTGCACTTAGTCAATATGTGTGATTAAGTGCGTCGTGGATCAATAATTGGTGTCACTTAGACACAAATGTACATTGGAACATTTCTACTGGACATTTTACGGTATATGTTTCATTTTTGATAAAGCGAGCATTATGAATATTTAAGCCTGATATTTTCGATAATGGTTACTTGTGTTTCTTTTTATTCTGGCTTCTACTTGTGAAATAAACATACATCATATTTTGTGCTGTGTGGAGTGTATGTCTGTCCATGCACACGCGGCCCACGAGGCAGCCATTTGGCAACACTGCAACATTTATGACTGACCAAGCCGCACAGGCGCTCTCACACACATGCAGCTTGCAAACCTGGCCTGACGTATGGCGCTGCTAGTGAGTTCATGTTTGCAGATACTGCTTGTATTTTAGTCAAATGTTGGTGTTTTAGTATTATAAACAGCTGATGTGCGTGATGGTAGATACGTAACTGAGTTGAACGTGAGTTGTATTTGCAGTATCATAATTATTGCTTTAATTAATTTTCCCTGAAGCGAAGGCTTTCCCCTGCCCTTCCACCACTACATCCGTTTCTTTCTGTGTCCATTATTTTCCCTAGCAAGTGAAAACAGACCGAAACAAGCGATAAATCAACGTTCTTTGGTACAATTTACCATTGAACATTTTTCAAGTGTGTTTCTGCAGTACTTGTATGATAGAGGAAAGTTTGTATAATGTTTTAATTAATTATAAGAGTTCTTTATTTTCTTAAATAAACTTTGCACTTAGTTTATTAGGTTAAAATCATATTTATCAAACTACATGTCATAATTTACATTTTTAAATATAAACATACTTATTAATTTTTGAAAATACATCTGACGTAGTTAATTTGCTTAATGTCATATATTTAGGGAACTATATGACATAATTTACAATATTAAAAAGCAAAAAAGTACTAGTTTATTATTTTTCAAAACTGTTGTAGAAATCGTTATGTGTAACGAACTATCCAACACATTACAAACTACTGTGTTTTTATAACTATTGTCAGAGGTTACTAATGTTTATATAAAGTCATGGCCGTGTGCAGGCAACCTTTTGACATCATGACCGCATGACTTAATAATATCATCGATTTTGAACGTCTTTAGGCTTGCCAATTGTTTGACAAATAACAGCAAATTGACTTTCATCAAATAATATGAAAATGCAATTATATTTATTATTAGCCAGTCTTGGATTTCTTAAGTGTTATGAAATGTAGGTTTCTTATTTATTTGCACACTGTCGTACTTTTCACTGACAAGAACAATATTGTAATGTCAGTGCTGTAGTCGGAGGTATACGCGGGTATGCGGCTTATATCCTTTCGTTGATTCAGCCCAATACAATATGCCTTTAGCTTTCCTTCTGTTGGCGAACTGGTACCAGGACGTGACCGTACATTGTTCGTGATTATATCCTCTGCAAATTTTGGCACTACAGCACTGCACAATGTTCAGTAGTATATGGTAGCACTTAACTGCAGGGATCCTCGTAGACTTGCCGACAAATTTCAACCCTATCAAATAAGTCCAATGATCAAATCTACGAAATAATGATTTTGATAAAACATTTACGATTGTATACTGTTCTATGGTCCATTAGCATATTACACAAAAAGTTCCTTAGAAATTTTTGAACGTAATAAAATAAATTAACGAGTGTAGCATACTGAATAATATAGTATATATTCACTTCCAAATTCAGTGGAGAAGTTGTAAAAACCTGTCATTTGCACTTGCAAGGACTCAAATTTGAATCCAATTCCGGCTATCCTTATTTGTTTATTTACATTGTTTACCAAGATAACTACGTACATATATGTAACGACTCTGCACTTGGGCCTGCACTAAATCCTGTCTGTCTACGTTGTCACAGTGGTGTGTAGACTACTACCTCGAGCATGCTTGTGTGTGGGTGTATCGTTAACTGCTGTGTGCGTAGTGACTATCCTCGTTGTTTACTCCAGTATATACTTCTTTATTTGATAAGTGCGAGGTAGGATACGTTATGAGTCCTGATTTATTTCTAATGCTATCCTCACCACGTGCACATAACTTGGTTATCCATGCTACATTAGCGCGACTGTCCACTTCTATCTATGTTTTTCCTACTATTATATTAACATTCTCGCAAATTATCAGCAAATTTACAATTATATCTTAGTTCTTCCATGCACAGCAATTTTATTCACAAGTACACAATAGTACAATAATCTGCATCTGTTAAAAGTTATATTAAGTTTTGCAATGTATTAGGCAAGTTAATAGCTCTGCGGCCACTCAAGAATGCTGTGTCAAACCATGCTAATGAAGGAGTTCCATAAGCGAAGCGAATGTATAATATGAGGCACTTATATGTTATTGTAAGTATCACTTTCCCGAGTTAACACTGTTCTATGGTCTGAATTGACATTAAGATGTTGCATACGGGTGTAACAGTTGAAACATTTGCTGTGGTTAATTTAGTTGCTTAGCTGCTGTACATATAAATTAACTAAAAAAAAAAAAAGTATAACAGATGTAACTAAATTACATCGACAACACTGCTTAGGTTCAGAAATTGTGAGTTTTCAAAATATGTATAATGGAATTAAATAACGCACTAAAATAGTAAACATTACGTATTGGTAAATATAAAATCGAGAAATTTGAAGTATTCTAATTAATATGAAAATACTGTTTATTGTTTTATTTACCAACACACATATATAAGCATTTATGGCGGTGAAATATAATATGTTAAATGTAAGCGGCGCAAGTGATGTAATCATAACTAAGGGTGGATAATGAAAAGAAAACACTTGAAATACAGTAGCTGTTCCTAATAGAACTTAACTCGCTGATTTCAAATATACAATCCGTTTATCTCCTACTCAATTCATCGAAATATTATTCTTGTTAGCACAAGAAAGATAAAAGATGTTCTTAACAATATATTTAATGCTGATTAAAAAAATAATATGTTACAACTCGTACAGTTTTTAAGAGAAATGTACAGCAACACAAAATCAACCATGTTTCGTACTGAAATGCAGATACCTCAACGCTCAAATAAGAATGTTCAGGATATAGTTAATATTACACACTGTATTTTTCGTAACACCTTCTGAGCACAGTTTTTTTTTTACTTTATTCAGTGATATACGAGTTTAAATTTCACATTGATAAGAACTAGAATTGGTTCTATATGATATGAAATTGTTGAAGATTCCTAATGCTATTCCTCGGACGTAGGAAAAACAAATTAAAAAATATCTGGTCTTCTCAGAATATGTTTAACGTCCCTTACACTCTTGGGTTAGCTAAGCAGATTTTTTCTCAGGAAAACTGGTAATGTGTGACGCACGAAACGAAAAGATACAAGATTCTGTACAGAATGACTCACTCCATCGGCATATGTGCACTACATAAGGTATTCTACATATTCTTGTAATGGCGACCATGTCGTATTTCTTGCATAATATGACATAATATTTGTGGAAACACTTTCCCGAGGTTCATTAATCTCGGCACATATATTTAGTTAATTTGACTTAAGTGTATTCCGTACATTTTGGTACTTTCGTTTCTGCGGTCATTTTTTATCTTGATAAGACATCTCAGAATATTTTTCCTCTTTTAAATCAAACTGGGTACTGGTAAATTGCTTATTTGAGTTATATTAATTTTTTATATTTCGTGGGAACTTTGTAGAGCGACTTAATAGTATGCATTTTTCCTTTCATTATGTACTGTTCGGTTTCAGTGAAACATTGTTGACAAAGATTCGACTTAATCGACATTTTTGACGGTAGCACAGTTTTGTTTAAAAATAATTCGCAGTAAATGTACTGGCTGTTTTCTTAACCAGTGGGATTTGTATTTTCATTTTATAATACATGTGTTCCTGGAATGGTAATAGTTAAATTTCCACAATTCAACAAGAAATGTTTATATCTTCCATTTATTACCCATATCTGCTCGTTTCTAATAGATTGTTTCGTTGTTTTGGTTTTTATTGAAGTTGACTGTTGACCTCTTAAACAGTTTTAAATATTTGTTTTATAGAGCACGCCATGCCACTAACCCGTACAATATAACTGAACAAGGTAAGTATAAACGAAGAGCGTACTAAGGCCCATGTGAGTCTTAGGTAACAGTTTTGATGCAGTGTGGGTGAATTGCCTAACAGTGTATATTTCACTGCAGGTAAGGTTACGTTTTATATTTATATTATTGTTTCGTTCGTTGAATGTAGTAATTGTGTAGGTCCTCTTATTTTTAGTTTCTAATATAAAAACTTCATAGTTTAACTATGAAGAAAATCATACGATGTAACAATTTAGTACGTCATCAGTGTCTATGGAAGAAACTGAAGAAAAATATGGAGATCAGAAGTCGTCGTAAAATGCTATATGATGTGTTGTCACGCAGTTGCAGGTAACAGATACTTAGTCATCGATGCCAGTCGACGCAGAGAAGTGTCGTCTCACGTCGATAATCATGATATCGTGATAGCGATGCTTTATCTTAGCGTCACTCGTGCATGTAAGTTGTTTAGGAAGAGTGAGAGGGGTTGTGTTGTTTTATTACGTCTTCTCATTGGTCTCATTTATCATTGAGAGCTAGGCCAGTCAGTCTGCTGCAGTTCCTCAGTCTACAAATGTCAAGGCGGGAATATATATATCGGTTCCAGACACGGTTATGTTCTCCTTTAATTGTTGTCAGGCATTTTATAAGGTTTCTGAGAAGGCAAATACACAAACGTATAGTTATACATTTAGACGGCATCTTCATTGTGCTGAGCAGAACTTCAAAAATATTATTTGTTCAGGTTGTAACTTTTCTGTTACTATACATAATTTCTTCTTCGATGTGGCTGCAATCTGTCGAAGTGACCATTTAACACATATTACCTTTACCTACTCACTGTTCATTGTTTGTTTCAAACAAGCAGAAAACATGTCTGCGAAATTAAATGTATCTATGAATAGTATAATTGGCATTATATTTGACTCGGAAAGAAATACTTGTAAGTTGTGTTGTTTTATTTGGTGGTCTGTTATTGGTAAATAATATATATATATATATATATATATATATATATATATATATATATATATATATATATATATATATATATATTTAATTCAAGTTCATCGTTATTAATGTAAGTAAGAAACATATTTCGGTAAAGTCTTCCTGTATCATGATTATATATTTTTATTTAATATGTTCTTATGTTTTTTTTAAACGAACTATGTTTTTCTTGTTCACTTTCCTTTTAAAGTTTGTTCTTTATTTTCGGTGCAATTTAACCTTAATGAGCTAGCTGTCTATTTAGAGCATTGCTGCAAACTGCTGGGTACATTTATAACTCACATTTACGATCTGTAATATTTAATCAAATGCCATTCGTGGTTGGTGATCGCTTGTCATGGATTGTTGTGTTTTCATGTGGTGTGAAGCTCAGGTGCTTGGTTTGTTGCTATTTTATAGATTTTTCCAGATTGTAACAAATTGTTTAAATCTCAATAGTCGTACAATTTACCTACGCATGTAAATTTAATTCTTTGGTTTATTAATTTCAACCCACAGAGTAAACAATCATACAAGAGAGGCTGTTTGGTTAGTCTGATAACAGTGGTTTGCATTGGATATCTTCCTAATTATTTTGCTGTGGACCTAATTGAGTAACATACAAATAAGAAATTTCCTCACATTTCCATGTTGAGTTCGTTATTTTGTAACTGCTATATTATTATTTTGTATTGTTTCTGTGCGTCTTGTTGTTTAAACCTTATTTAAATTATGTATTTCGTGCGCGTTATCTATTAGATGTGTTCTATATGCCAATTACGTTTATTGTTTTCATCACTGGGTCTATTTCTTTACTAACCACGAATCAGTGCTATATATATATATGTATATATATACATATATTTATTTATTTATTTATTTATATAACTGGCTGATACTGGTGTCTGTGTAGAATGTTCTGCTCTCGAGCGTAATGTCTGTCGACACATTCTCTACTTTGTTGTTATCCTTAGACGTAGTATTTGTTTTCACTTTCACATTTTTTTTGAAAAAGAAATGTTAAATCTAAATACTTCTAGCTGTATTTGGTATAATAATTATGACAGGTATATATTTCTGCAATGAACTACTCTTTACTTCGGATACATCAACTAATTTTTTAGACGTCCATACTTTATGAAATAAATAATTGTACTTATTTCCTCATGTAGAGGATATTGACATTTCTATAGTGGATGTATGAGAATCAAGGGGGAGGGGGTAACATGCAACACTAGGTTCAACACGTTACAGTAAACAATCTTACATACATAACCAATAAATCGTTCTTCACGCGCAGTGTATTTTCTTTTTCGTAAAAATATAAATGATACCCACTAAAATTCGTTACGCATCAATAAATTTCTACATAATACCTGACACTTTTCTATGACACAATGTTAGCAAGGGAACATATTATACCATCGTATCTTTTTTCTTATGTGTCGTAAATGAGAACACTTGGCCCATTGACGTTGGTTCTTTACCTAGCATCTACGTTTTGGGATTGGTGAAGGACTGTAGTGCTGCTAACATAATATTACTATTGTTTTTACGCTTTCTCTTGGCTAGCATACTCGGGCAGAAGGATTGATGTGGTTCTAGATCTGAACATTGTTATTACTAAAATAATTTTTCAGTTGGCTAGACTAAAAGTCTTCTTTATTTATTGTTAGTTTTGCAGTTGTCTTTAATTATTTTTTTTCTGGTTTCCTTATTACTATTTTGCCCCTTATTACCAATTTTTTCTCTTTGTAGACACAAAGCCAATGCTGTTATGTAAACACGTAAAAAAAGTGTTATCTCCGGTCTTATAGCGGCTATGATTGTCAATAAATTACTTGTATGATGTACTGAACTGTTCTGTACGGCTTCCGTATGTTTCGCTTGTCCTATGAAGCACATGTGCTGTACAAGAAAGTATTATAATGCGAGTGTACTTTATATCGCGACTGGTATGTAGAGCAAGTAATAAATACTGATAATGTGTATTGTAGTAACTAGACACAAGTGTACTGTCTGTTGTATCTAGTCGTAGTAGATTCAGAGACATACACTTGTGATACATCAAAAAATGATCTGTAAAATGTAACACATCTCTTGCTTTACTGAAAATCTAGGTTCATGTATTCGATACGTCTTTCACAAGTATACGGTGATATCATTTGTTGCTGAGTCGTTAAATTCAACATTTATAGAGATGTTTCAACGAATATAAACGACTCATCGACATTATTGCTGAGACTCGGCTAGTGTATGTCAAATATTGTACTTGACCATAGTGCTGGGTCACTATAGTGCTCTGACTTGAGTGTGGTCTACACACAGTAGTGAGTTGTTAGTGAACAACCCTTCATTACTTGCCACACACTATATGTAGGCCGTGTTGGGTTGTGCTGGATGGTAATATAAAAGTGCGTTTCAGCTCATAAAATTGGTTTGCATCATGATAACATCTCACTTTTCATCATTGTAGGACGTGTAGAGTTTTGCAGAAAATCCGCTCCTAAAATGTCATGCTATAATCTGACGTACTTGTCTAGACAGCGTCACATAGCGTCAATGCTGGCCCGTGTAGCTGACCAAGATATCAACTGTTGTCGATACGTCCACATCTGACGAAACTGTGCTATAGATATATGCATATTGTCAGATACTATTGTTTATATAGGCTTATAACTCTCTTGCATTATTTATTTACAATTTACTAATTGTTTGAATGTGGTGTGCAGTAATCTAGCATATTTGATAAACATTAAGAAAATTTCTATTCCTTAAACATGTAGCAACAATCGAAAACAACTTCTGATATGCACAGTTTACAATTCATAGTTATGCTATTCGCAATTTTAAAAGACAATTTAATTGGCAGGATATTTATTTAACTGTAGTTATGCTCGTTCCCGTTGGAAACTCTGTACAGTGACGTGACGTTGGTAATAGAGTTCAAATTTATTTAAAACAAATATAGATGCTTATTACTATCTTATCTACATTAAAGAGTATCGTTTCCCAAACCTTTAACTGTATGTCACTTTCCGTTGGACAGAAAATTCGAGAAAAAGGGGAAAATAAAATTCATTTAGTTAAGAGTAGATAGAAAATAATGTATTTCCAGTCATTTATAATTTCAAATGAATAACTACTTATAATGTATGATGTGAACTGTGAAAAGATAATTAATTGCTGTTTAGGTAAACATAAAAAAATGTCCTGAACTACTTTACAATTTTTTTTAATATTATAAATAAAAAACTTTTCGGACGTCTACTATCGACTTAAGGGTGTAAATTTAGGTTGAACAGAAAATACATTTACGAAACGATAAAATGTTGGGGCCAAAGGAATATCTTTACGAAAGTTTCAGTTTTTTTATACTTAACGATATTTTAAAATTAACGTTTTCTTCATGTTGAACAAACATACAAAATCAACAGAATTATCTATAATGAAACATAAGAACTTATTCACTCGCTATTCTTGCACTGTGTAGTTCAAATGACAAAATCTGTACTCCATTTATAATTATATTTAATTGAGAGGCAAACTTACCTTGATTTTGTAAAAGTGATAACAAACTAATGTTCTCAGTGTACTCATTTTTAAGCCGTGACTGGTCGCACATGAGGGAAATGCTCAGTTAAAAGAAACACGAGTATTCGCTAGGACGGCATTCCACTCAGCCTCTGCGCTTTCACAAGAGCACACTTGATGTGTTCAACAACTAACTGTAGCGAGGCGCCACTGTAGATTAACTTCGTGGAAGGTTACTAGCTAGTAGCTGGAGCAACCTCACTAACGTTCTAGTTTTTAATTCGATGAATTTGTTTGAAAGGATAATAACATCCTCATACAGCGAGCAATGACAGGATAACAATGACAAATGAAATAATATCACAAGTAAACATAAATAAACGTAGTTGCTGTCTTGCAGCTATAGGAACCTTTACTAATGATCTAGTCTCCAGCATCAGTACAGTTGTTAAAGGAATGAAAACACTAGTTGTCGGTGGACTGTTTGTTGTTTTCTGTTATATTGTCTCATGGTGTGTAGTTAGTTGGTTTTTTGCTCTTCCTTATTTTTTTTTAGGATAAAGAATAAAATTGTTCAAATCAAAGTAGTCACAATTTACATAAACATGTAAATTTGAATTCTGCTGTTTTTTTTTTTTTTAATTTAAACCCGTTCAGGCGGTTTACATTGAGATATCTACGGAATTAATTTTTCCTGTGGATCTAAGTTAATAGAATACATAGTAAAATATGACATTTTGTTTATCTTGTGTACACGTTCATTTAGAATTTTTGCGATTGATATGTGTACTGTTTCGTTTGATGTTTAGTGTTTGTCACTTTGTCAGACCTTTTATAAAGTGGTAATGTTTAATTAACTGAGACTAGTTTGCAAGCTGTACTACTGTATTATATTTCGTGCGAGTGACTAATTAGATAACAATGCATATGTTTAAAAGATAAACGTTTATGAGATTCATTTTCGGCCGCCAATCTTGTGTTAGAGCTTGACATTGTTCTTCCAGCTTTTAGTTGGCCCAGGATGTCTTCTTAGTTCAATCCGTTCACCACAAGAAACTTAACAGTGAGGTATCCTTATTTTTTTTTGCAATTTTAGATCGCACTCGTGTATTTTCTCAAAACTTTGTCCCGCCCATCAATTGTTCTGGCTCCTGGCAAAATGTTAGTTACTCCAATTTATATTTGTTAAATAGTTCCATTATTGCAAACTTTGCTGTGTACAATAGATCCAATATAACTAAGCGGTCTTTCTCGCCTGTCATAATGACTGTCTTATGTATACTGAACCATATTTTAGTTGCCGACCGCAATATAGGTAGGTGTTCTAGTGTTTGGACTGGCTTGACCAGACCAGTTGAGTCCATTGTGTTGTCTGGTTTGACATGACCCGGCTGCAAAGTGAGTGTTGGGTGCGCGGTCGCTTGTGTCGTTGTGCTGCGGCGCATGGTTGTGTGACAGTCGACATTGTAGTGTCCATTCTCTCTTCAAATACTCCATCTCTTGTGTCGAGTTGGTTGAAGGAGTGTTATTATGATGTTTGTCTTACTGAGTAGTGACCTACGATGTATTCTGAGGTTTCAGTCAGGTGGAGTGATATCGTCCTACGCACTGTTCTCGCCTGAACACATTTAATATGTCCTGAAGTTCGAGTTCTCTGTGTATCGTCCTGGCTTCCTTCCACATTTATTCAACGACCATATTAATCGAGTAGGTCGGGCATGCTGTATTTACTAAACCGCTAAATGACGGCTCTTAACTCTCGATATTCTGCGGCGCAGCGTGTATCACTTGTTTTCCGTATTTTCCTGAGCTTTTTCCACTAAGACAACTTTGTTGCTCAACGCGTTCAACTCTATATTTGAGCTACTCAGCTAGTAGAGACAATTTGTACGTTAGAGTGCACGAACCCTTTTCGTGTTCAAAATTAAAAAAAATAAATAAATAAATAAAAATATATCAACCAATTTTTGAGATTTGTTGATTTATGCGTGACAAAGAAAAAAAATGCAGAAATTATCGTAAAATTGAGGTTTTTTGTACGCTATTTCTCATTTGGTCTTTGTCATTTTCAATGAAATCATCCAAAAAGAAATATAAATGTTGCTCAAATTTATGAGATACAAATAGACGTAAATTATATTAAACAGTTATTCAATTTTGAGACTTGTATATGTCTCGAATTTTTTATAAGTCTGTAGTTTTTTTATAAATGAAATGAATTTCTTATAAATAAACACAAGTTAAGAAAAAGGGTGAAACTAAAAATTGAAATAAACACTAATGAAACCCGGTCTAATGAGTTTGATAATAATTGTTTTGTGTAAAAATATATTTACATAAACTTATATTTAAATATCTATATAATAAACTTTGAACAAGTAAAATAGTCGGAAATACGATTGTTAATTATATTAACATAATTACTAGTTGGATATACGATTATTGGTTACATTAACAGAATTACCAGCATAACTGATAAGACTCACGATGGCGCTCTAAGCATGGTGCAGTTGTTTACCTCAGTCTCAGACCTACAGTTATTGCCCTAGTATATGGAACTACAGTGTTGTTACGTGTACAGTGAATACAGTGCATTGTACTAATGAGCTCAGATCAGCAAAATGGATTGACGTTGGTGGTGGAGTGTTTGAACATGTTTTGTGAGGAAATGCACAATATTTAATGAAACATACGATAACAGTATCGTGACTTTCCGCCACCTGCACATTTTTCGTTCCTTGTTGTTTTCATTCGGTTTCTCTGAAACGGTTAAGAAAAATGCATATGTTTATTAGTAACATTTTGTTCAGAATCACCAGTACTATCGCCCCTCAAAGCATGTACCTTTCCTCCCGACTCACTCTGTATATGCTATACATGGTTCGCAGTTAAATGCCGCCAATTAAACATTTATCGAACTATGTACAAATCTTAAACGTATGAAATATCTACGTAGTGTCGATGACAATTTCTTCCACTACGTCATGGATTATTTGTAGCGATATTTAAGTATTTCGAGTTGTAGCCTTTTTCAGCACAGCACCGCGTAGAGTAGTAAATATGACATGGCTATAATGAGTATGCTTGAAATATTATATTAAATATTTGAGGCACTGCCGCGGTAAATGTTGCCATAACTTTCCTTTAGCTGCTATGGGAAATTATTTTATCTGCGGACGATATATTTCTTCCAAAACCTTAATTTAGTGTCTTTGCCAAATATAATGGATTGACAATATTTATATTATATTGAATTTAATGATACATTTTTAGGCTTGAATCAAACATTCTCTAGTGGCTATTATTTTGACAAAACATTGTGTAGCCGATTACATCTTGTACTCTATTATGTTAATGTAGACATTTGTATAAGTTGCATGCACAGACTAACTGATTTCCAGATTTGTCTCTCTCTCTCTCTCTCTCTTTGGGGAATACTTGTCAGAATTTGAAAGTTGTTCGTTGATATAAATGTCTCATGCTGCATTCAGATAATCTTCATTGTTGGCGAGTTTAAATTATTAACCTTTTGGCTGTAAGATTTTTTTCTCTTTTTTTTCCCCCTTGGGTGCACTGTGTGTTTACAGATGCATGGTTTCTGTGGTGGGAAGCAAAGAGCTAGGTACTTGGAGTGTAGTTCGGTAAGGAACACCATTTTCCGAAGATGTTCAATTTCTGTCAGCTTCATGGCCTGACTACTATTGTATTTCTTCATTAAATCGGATGCGTTGGCCACAATAATACACCCCCGAGTTCTCTGTTGGTAAGAGCTATGACCAAACGAAGACTTTCCATTTCCACTTCAATTCCCTCTCCTTTTGGGTGAGCTTGATTACAGAGGGTTCCTTTGTCAATAATTATTCATAAACTCTCTCATCTCATGGGGAGGACCGTGTGTCATCAAAAAATAGAGCATTGTTCTCTTATCCTTAATGTTCTTGACTCCGTGAACTGTTGGAGATTCAAGATTCAAGACAGCTCCTTCTAAATGCCAAAGCTGTATCTTTCAGGATGAGAAATTGGGAATCTATTATGTCAAACTCGGCGACTTTGCCAAGGTCGATCCTGTGAAAGTCAAGAATCGTTACAGTAGGATGATTCGCGGGCAGATTGGTGTCATGAATCCAACCATAAATATTGTATTAAAAGAAAGAGCCCAATAGTAACGAAAGATCGAAGTTTCTGTGAGGCCCTCAAAACTGCCAAGGTGATCGTACTGCAATGTATCTTAGGTACTTGTTTCCATCTTACGGGTTCTATGTGACGCAAACAGGAGAGTTTTAAAATGAGCACAAAGCTATCGTTTTCAAGAACACATTGATATAACTTAATATGTGTAGGGTACTATAAAGCTTATTTATCATTCGAAACGTTCCTATTTATGAGTATCGTATCTCGTTAAACTTCCAGGATTAGATTGTAATCAACTTATATTCCATACATTAGTAATCACTTAATAAAGTGCAAAAAATTTTTTGGTAGGTGGGCATCACATAGCGTCATAGACTGCTGAGGGAAATTTGTGAAAATTGTATTCTGTAACATTGTAACTCTCTCCACTCTCTTTCAAATGGATCCTAACAACATGTCATGTGTCGGAATCGTCGCTCTTATTATCACACATCTAGTATATTAAAGAGAAACGTAAGGTTTCATAAGGAGCTCCATCAACACACTGCGAGATGTAGTTGTACTTGGTGTGTGTGTCTATACCTAAGTTATAGTTTGGTTAATGGTTGATGATTATAGGATTAACTTTTTAAATTTAAGGTAAAAGTATTTATCCGAATAGTGAAAATATTCTTCTTTACATACCATATGTTTGCCTGTTGATAAATATATCCACCTAGATATACTATTACTGGAAGATTGGGCTTGAATAAATATGGTCTCATTCGACATTGTACAGTATGTCTTTTACTGGCTGTTAATGTTTGGTTTGTGAGCCAGAGGATTCAAGGTAGTAGTTCTCTCACGAAAATACTGTTATCGTTAGATATGTTTTGACAAGTGTCATGTAATCGCGCTGAATATGGGCTGATATTTGGTTTCTGCTTGTTGTAGTAACCTCTGCTCTCCAATCTTCCGCTAGGTGTGTGGGAGCTGTTTAGATGGCTTTGATTAACCTCTAGATACTCATTTAGTTGGCTTTAACCTCTATTCGCTCATTCAGAAATGTTTTATTTTACTACTTTGCATAAAAATTACATAAAGAAATAATTTTTTGTAAGGTTTTGGGGTAATTGTTTAATTTTCATTTAAAATTCGGAGTATACTGTTATTATGTATACGGATCCATCTTTCATAAACATGTTTCGTTGTTTAGTAGCTGGAAAATATTTTTTTCGTAATTTTTTTTTCAACCAAGTAATATTTATTCGGTTTAACTTATAATGATCTAATTTAACAGCTTCATTAGTTTCAATTCGATTGGCCGTATTTATTAACCTTTTCTTGGAATTGCACATTCTTGTCTACTTCTAAGCATGGAAGGAAAACTTTATGCATAAATGTTTTTTTTTTCTACTTAGAGTCGTTTCAAATATTTTTACTGTGAGCTTATTACAAATGCAATAGTATCATCCGTAACATCACACTTATCTTGCGATTATACTACTTCAAATTTCATCTTCAATCAACGATTTTGTTTATGCATTTCGAAATACACCCATTATTTGCTTTACAGTTTTTTGTTACATCCTTAAGAATATGTCTACTCAAAAATCATGGGAATAACCAAAATTTTATCGTCTACTACACCGGATGATTTTGTAATTTAGAATTTTTTATTCTTTTTTTGTGTTAAAAGTGAAACATAATTTTATATTTAGTATTTATTCTTTCTATTTTTGAACTGACTTACCCAATTTGTGTATTTAATCGGTGACTTTCTTCTCTGTAATTCTTTATAATGTTCATAACTTTCACATTGATTTGTGTATCACAATAATTTGAAAGTGATTGATCTAGATTCCTGAGGTTTTTTTAAATTTAGTTTCGTGTTATTTATCATTTAAATTCTTATGTAATTTTTTATTTACAGCATCTTATTCTCAATTGGTTCATTAAGTGACACAGTTTATGGCATTTAAGGCGGGCGCCTACCCGCGCGTGAGAGGATCAAAAGCGACGGAGCAGTAAGGTCTACCTGGAAGCGCGCATCAAATGCCGCGTGTCCTCAACGAGCCAAGCGCTGAACTAGCGTGCAAGCTTCCCGCCCGACGGTTTTTACTATGGGAAAATAAGCGGAGACCATATAATTTTATTGGTTGAAAGTCTGCAACTAAGTTCAGTGCAGGTCGCAATCTGCTTTCACACGTACATCCGGTTAGTGCATTTTGAAATACGCCAGTATGAAACGGTCGTGTTTAGCCATGTTGGAAGGCTAGAAACAGTATTTTTAATAAGCGTGGCTTCTTAACAATGAGGTTCCGACCTTGTTGGATGTTGGTTTTCTTTTCGTACGTTGGTTCAATGGGCACACGTGGAATATTTCCGTAGAAAAACCTGTTCACGAACATACTGCAACGCATTTAAAGCGTGGGGTAGGCGGCCGCCTTAACGCTAGCATAACTCTTAATTAATCCAAAGTAATTTATAGTAATTATAACATCTGATATTCTTTTATTAACATTAAAATAATTTCATTAACATTCATTATTAAAGCCAAAGAATAATTTTTTATTTGAAATTTTTAAAAAATCATGTTTTGTTTATAAATCTTTAAAAATATATCTACACATTGAGTTTATATTTGAAACACTTGAATTAACATATATGATAAAAATTTAACTTCGTAAACAATATTATTAAATTTCGAATGTTTATCTGCACCACTTGTATTAACCTTTTTTTTTTTTTTTGTAAAAAAATTGTCGAAGTAATTTATTTTTGCATTTTTAACTTTTTATTTCACTAATTTCTTTGAATTATTTATTTATTTCATTTGAAATTGTTTACTGACCGACACCACATCAATTATGCAGTATGTTGCAAAATCACATGGCAATATTCTGGGGAAGCAATCCCAACATGTAGAGGAACAAAAAATATATAGATATAGGTTCGAAAACTAACTGTTTCTCCGCTAGAATTCGCAGTACATGACGTATTGTTACGTTTACGGAGAGCTATACTACTTTTGCTTTGTATTATTTGGTAATTGTTAGAGTATTTACGTAAAACGTACATAATTTAATTAAATTGTATAGTGAAGGATTCTGACAATGCAAGTGAGACTCGCAGTCTAAATATCAGGTACAGCTTTAATTTACAGTATATACAACTATTTAATTACATTTACGATGTTCTTTACGGAGGGAGGCAAGAATAGTTAGATATATAATTATACATTCATGAATACTTATGAGCCACTCAATTTAGTTACGTCGATGACAGTCCCACCTTGTTAATGATGCCGAGGCTGATGTAAGGAAATGTCCACGGTGATCGGCACGTCGTAGATCTGGACGTCGTGGTGCATCTTGGTAGTGAAGTGGTCCTGGCGACGATATGGGGCAGACAGACCTCGTTGGTAGCGAGACACGTCCCTTTATCTCTCCCTGTGTAGCAACTCGTACCGCTGTTGGAGTGGGGAGTTCTGCCGTGCAGTTTGCAGCAACTTGTGTTTAATATTTTCGAATTCCTGGCCGGGTGGCCTGGTTACTGAACGCTGTGTTGGAACCATGGTTACATGGTTCATAACAATACCATTCGAGCCTGGAGAACCATGTTTAATATTTTACCCGGACACACCCACCTTGTCACATTTGCTTGTTTAGTCGCTATGGAAAACACCACTCTTGTAGTGATTCTTGAGAGGAGTGCCCTATTCACGTTTTCACATACCGCTGCCTTTTCTTTGTTATGAAGGCCTGAGAGGGGAGACACTCGTTCCAACTTGATACGTTTTTTAACGTTCCTTGTCAAGACTGACGCAAATAATGTCTTTTTGAAAAAAAAAAAAAAAAAAAAAAGCATTTGTTTCCCCGATGAATCTACTTTTCATGTCAGGCAAACTGAATCGTAATAACGTTCGTGTGGGGGGTCAGTACTTCCTCATATTACTCGCGAAAAGAAAAGAAAAACTGTCCCAAAATATATGTGTGGTGTGAACTTATGCATGATAGCATCATTGATCCATTGTTTTTCATAGAGTCTTCCGTCACAATTGTTATTTACTTGGACGTGTTGCAAGAGTTTGCTGTGCCAAATCTGGACCACCTGCAACCTGACGTCATTTACCAGCAGGATGGGACACCACCTCACTGATCGCTCGTTGTCCGTCAATTTCTAGATGAAATATTTCCGAACAGTTGGATTGGACGAGATGGTACTATTCGATGACCGCCGCGATCACCTGGCATTACCCCACTTAACTTCTTCGTATGGGGTTTTGTAAAGGATCAGGTGCATCGAACCTAGGTAACAGACTTACAGGAATTGACACTCATTTGTAGTGCAATTAAACATGTCACTATGGAGATTCTGGAGCATGCATGGGGAGAAATTAATTACAAACTGGACATTATTAGTCCACTAGGAATGCACACACTGACGTGTATCAATAAGGAAAATAAAATAGTTTATGAGTTACCTCGTCACTTGTTGAAAACCGTTTGTTGTTATCGTGTATATTTTTTAAGTCTTGTGGAATGAAACTATAAAGATAATTGATTGAAAGATTCTTACATTTAGACCGTGGAAGAGAATTCGTGTCGGGAAAGGGCAGGGAAGGAAGTTACCCATCGGATTTAAGACGGTAGTCCAGAGACTAAGAAGATTCTTGCGAATTGGAGAAACGAATGGATGGCATGAGTAAGGAAGTTATGATGTAGATCAGATGAAAGCTGGAAAGGAAGATTAGGCATTAAAATAACCTTTACCAAGTAAAAATTATGAAGGTGTGTTGAGGTCAGAAATGAAGGAAATAGTTTGAGTATCTAAATATGGTAAATCTTCATATAGTTCGTTGACTGTTAAATCTGATTAAAAATTAACAATTATGTGACTTTTACACTAAGCACAATAAGCTTTTACTGTAAGCGATACTTTTAAAGTTAGTCATAATTATTTCCAACACAGGAGTTACATGATGTTTTAACGTGCAACTCTCGTTTTTTTCCAAATGTACCATTAGCTGCATCGTTTTAATGACCTATTCATCTTGAGGGCCAAATACGTACACTACAATGACAGCAAATTCACAGCAAACGGATACGTTGCTACCACGTTTCTATATAACATACTGCACAGGTGTCCTCTTTACTTTTGATTTGACAATTGCGCGGTGTCGTTTTGTTTCTGTATTTGTGTGAATCTTTCGGCTGTCCACTCCAAAATTTATCGTAACTTATGTCTTTGTTGCGACGTCAACTTATGTCTTTGTTGCGACGTCAGCTATGTATTTACAACACATTTTACCGCAGCACTCAGTAACTTCTCTGGACATTTTATTTTTAACGTTATTGCCCTACATACTTTGTATACGGGTGTAATATACTTGCTTTAGTTATGTTAATAGGCAAGACAGTATTTTGAAACAAATAATTTATCTGCATATTTGGTCTCCGTACTGTGTTAAGCGGATTTATGCTGGATCTTTTAATCGTGCTTCTTCGTGTGTTTTTTTTTCTTTCGGAAATCGTTTATATATTTATACATCCGACTAGACGGTTATGTTTTTTTTTTTTAATTTGTCGTGTGTATTATAACAGAGTAAATATTGACTTTTTTATCACACTATATAATATTTAACTGAAAAAATATTTAAATTTAATTACAATTTTTTCTGGTTTCCACACGTCTTTTTGTCGATGCGTACATGCATATTATCCATTCTACCGTCGTCTCGCCACTATCTTCCACGAACTAGCTCGAGTCCCTCAATCACTACTCGCATGGTCGCCGTATGTCGTGTTTATAGAGCAGCTGGACCTCACATTGATTCATCGCTATCAACGTGACGACGATTATTTGAGCTTTATCCAATCGTTCCAAGTAGCAGGACTTATACCAAGGCACTTCTTGTGGCATACTGTTAAAGTTTCTAAACATTTCTTGTGGCACGCTTCCACAGGACACTTAACAGTACTGCTTGTAGCGAGTTCCTGGCTTACCAGTCAGCTGGTATATCAAGGGAGAGATAGCGTTCGTTGCTTTGATTACCAAGATGGTTGGCTGGGGGATGTGTGTGGCTGCAGCTTACGAACGATCTACGAATTATGTAACTTATATTGTTTATAAAATATGTGGAGCGACAAAACCAACTTTAATCTCACGCTGTTGGCATTACTTATGCAAATTTGTCCGAATTTTATATACATTTTAGTTTATCAGTAGATTAATATTTTCATTGAAAGTTTCGTATGAAAAATGTATTACAAAGTAAGGCTAGGTTCCCTCGTACGCAACACCTTGTTTTATAAGCGAGTGTCACATAACATGCTGAAACTAGCCAGATTATAGTTGTCATTCGTGGTGTCAATCTTAACTATAATGCGTGTAACCTGGCATCAAATTGGTGACATAGCTTTATTTACTTTAATCAGTAGAAGTTTTGTACGAGTGTACAGGTTTTTTTCAGTTGTTCGTTATAAAGAGCACAACTCGTTCACATTACGGTAACAAAATGTATGTAAAATCTAGGTATTGTTATAATATAATTAATAATTGTATTTCAATTATTTTATTTACAGATTTGTAAAGTTTTCAGACGTTTCATTCGATTACTGCCAGTTCTACGGACTGAATATTTTGCTGAAATTTTTTTTGTTGGAAATCTTCCCTGCAATTTATATTTCAGTAAACACAAATTTATTTATTGGCGAACACAATATTTTTGTGCTTGGAGCAAAATGCTTTTTGTACTGACCACAAAATAAATTTTTCAGGGTGAATATCTGCAATTTTTCGTAGCTGATATTTTTTTTTTTTTCGTGCATTTAAACTGCGATAAACTGTTCGTGCACCAGTAACTTATTTCTTTTAGTTATTTGTTTGACGTTCTGTAGTTAGTGTAATGCTGTCGTTTACTGTCTTAAGTTCGCCTTGAATTGTTGTCACAGATATATATATATATATATATATATATATATATATATATATATATATATATATATATATATATACATATAATAGATTTTTTAAGTTTTCTGAGAAGGCAAATACAGAAACGTGTGCAGTTCTACCTTTATATGGCATCTTCATAGTGCTGACCAGACCAGTAATGACGTTTGGAGACTATAGAATATTTCATTCATTGAATTACGCGAACTGAGTCGTTTCTTGTTTAGACATAAGTACCGTATTTACTCATGTATTACCAGCCCCAGAGAATGAATTGTACCCTACTTATGAACACACTCGTAAGTTTTTTCACAAAATTTACTTCCAGAACATGTGGTTCTGTGTCTTGCATACACTACAATCTCTGCGTAATAACATTCGGCACAAGCCGCCTATTAAATGACATATTTATTAAAACTCCATCACTGAGAATTATTTTCACGAAATTAACTACACTATAAATAATAGTTGTACTAGAGCAGTGGAAGCAATAGAATTCGTAGTTACGGCTTTCATACACATACCAATATATAAACATACATGTATATGAATATATATGTGTAAAATTGTATCACTTTTACCTTTGGACTGACATTAAGAACAATTTTGTGTCGAACGCAAAGAGACTTAATACTTGTTTGGTGTCGGACGTAAAGAAATTTATTACAATACTGCTACCAGTCTTGTTTTGTTGCACAAAACTGAATGAATATTTTAGTAACGGACGTAACATTGTAATGTTGTCTCTTGGGATGGTAACTAATGAGAGTGACGAATATATATTAATCTTAACTCCGGTGTCTACTACTTATATGTTTAGACAACAGCGTTCGAATTTAGTACGTATCTATCCAATTTGTTTGAAGTAAATTAGCAGTGTTAAAAAATCATGCGTAATTTGCATTCGATTTCAGAAAACTATTTTTACAGTTTTTGTTATATTTAATGTTATTTCTAAGTTATTAACAAAGGCAATGCCTGTGCCTGAAAGAGAAACATGTAAGCTTTTAGATTTCCAGTTATAAGCATGTCTAAATTAAGTGAATTTAAAAATTCACAAATTTGTTTATCTTTCCACCGAGCTGCGTAAGCCCTAATTTTGTTAACTATCGCTGCCAGTGTTGGTTAACTGTATTATCACAACTGTCAATTATTTGATCTAAAAATAGGGAAATTTGGTGTATTTCGGCTTTTATAATTGCCTATCCTATAAATAGTAAATAAGAACAGTTTTTCATGTTTGCCATGATCTTGTGAGTTTTTTTATCTTACTATTTTATGACTATCTTAATATTTCTTTGGATGTATAGTTTTTAGTTTCATGCCACATTAGTGTTGGTTGTACTTTTAGGTCTACCGTGTAACGTGATGGGGGATTTGAAATAAGAACTCTTATAGTGTGTTGTACAGCCTGGGGCTTTTAAATGAAAGTGCACGCAATGTGCTGAAGAGTGATTTATATTACTGCGTAATTTATATTTTATTTATAAGGTGAGAAATGACTCACTTCACTGCTGTAAAATTATATGGAATTGTGTATCTTGGTATAACCAATCAGAGTATTTATAATGTAAAAGCAAATGTGAATTCTTTGTGTTATATTCATAATAAAGTATTTGGCAATAAAACGATATTTCTGATTGTATTATTTCACCAGGTAATTCCACTTATCATGGAAATTCATATATGTTTAGAGTTCTAACAATTATTGAAACAGCTACTGTCATGCGCATATTTGGCTGGACTTTAGCAAATATTTTCTATTCTGTGCCATTAAACACATTTGATGCGCAAATTACTGTCGCATTTTAAGTAAAAAAAAGTTACGATACGTCTGCATCTTAAAGGGTACTTGAACACTAAGATCTCCAATCTGTATTTTAAAAAAATACTTCAGTAAACTATTAATGTGCACGTAACTTACGTTTACATTATTTCACACTGACAAGTCTTAAGAATATTGTTAGACATGAAGGTCGTTAAATGTGATAAAAATGTGATATTTCCATTGCATAAAAAGCAAATGTTCAAAAGAACAACGAGCGAAATACTTTCCAGTATCACAAATAATACAACTGCTTAATATTAGTTTCACATTTTTCCAGGATGCATGATTAGTAATTGTAACAAAGTGTAAAATTGTTGTGAACGAAACGTTAAGGAGCTTGCAAACATTTTACTCTTTTAACATTTCAAACAATTACATTTTTTTTTATTTCAGTTGACATTAATAAGTATTTTAATTAAGTAAACACTTAAATCTATTTTAAAGGTCATGCCATTGAAAATGATAACTTTTTATAGACGAATTATCACTGAAATACAAAAGAAAACTTACTTTTTAATTGCAGAAAAATATGTAATTTGTAAGAAAATGTTGGAATGAGAACCTAATATATTTTTGTAAAATAACCACAACAAGTTTCTTTCTTTTAATTCTTGGTACCTATTGAAAACCTAAGTTTTCCTGATGAAGTGACAGTATTTTTGCACTCTTTGTTTGTAATAATTTAAATGTTTAAAGTAAAAAGTACACGAAGTAGGATCTATATATATTTGGTGAAAAATGTATTAAAGAATGTTTGATTTTGTTATTTAAAAATTATTTTTGGTGATCACTACGGATTACTGCCAATTTCATTAGAATTTCGCCGATACTAGTGGAAGTCTGGTATTTCATCTGTAAGTCCGATCGCTTCATTCTGTTTTTTTTTTCTTTTTGGGTGCATATTTTTTTTTTTTTTAAGTGTTCAATATAATTTTAGTCAAACAGTCCATCCGTCGCAGATAGGTAGGCTATTCTCGCCGGAAAGAGCTGAAGCTGATGTTCTAGTTTCTGTCATAATTTTGTGCTGTTTATATTTTCTTGAACGTTCATTGTGATTAGCGTATGATTGTTGGTCCGGTGTTATGTTTTTCTTGAAAGAAGTTGCTACAAATTTCTCAAATTTATTTTAGGAGGGACACAACTTAAAGTAGATATATTGACGACACATGTTTACAAGAGTTCCTATAATAAAGAAGCGTCTGTAAATTGAGATGTTCTCCAGAATTTACACTTACATGAGAGCTTGTTCGTGCCAGCCCCTGCCTATCGTTATACCAGATCACAGGTATTTACTCTTTTTTATAAACATTTTTGGTTTCCACTTAAGTTAACTACAGAGTTACCAGTAGATATTTGAAAACATATTTATAACTCCCACGAAACATACCTAGTTTGCCATGCTGGTTTTCCCAGAGTAAATGCAGTGTGACATAGTGCTCAGAAGTGTTTCAAACCTGTCCTCGTCTAGCGCTTCCCTCCCCATTGATCATGTGGGTGAGGTTACATTGTATATATATATATATATATATATATATATATTTTTTTTCTGTTTGTATTAAATAAATTTAATTTCCAAATATTTAAAAAAATTAGAAAAAATAAAATAATTTTTATATAATTTAACAGAAAAGGGAAGTAAGATGTACGCACGAAATAAGAATCCAGTTGTTATATTCACACATATATTTACACAGTATTAACTTAGAAACATACACAAATATTTACACACACAACAAGGTAGATATTTACAGTAAATTTAAAATTTCCTAATTTTTAAAATTATATTTTTATTTCACTCAATTCTCCTTAAATAGTTGTTTCTAATAGTGTCTTATTTCATTAATGCAGACCAGTCGCACATCTCCTCGGAGTTAATGGTGCAGCAGGTAGGTGGTGCTGGTGGTGTTGGTGGACTCTTCGTAAGGTCCACCACATGTGTTGATACTACTGACATTCTCCTCGGCAGCGAGAACTTCAGCCGCCTCCTCACCTTCCTTGCTGGTGATGTCGGGGTTGTTGGCAGCATCGCGTAGGTCGTCTGTCACACCGCTGCTGGTGCCGATGACATCATTGTAGACGATGCTGTCTGGATGGAGGGTGGTGGTGACATACCCGCCAACCACCAAGCTTCCTGATGTGGTCACAATCCCTCCTCCATCGCAATCCTACGCTCGCACCACGATACATGGCATCTGCTGCCTCTTCCATCACTCACTACGATATATTCACCGGTGTCACTGATGAATAATTCACCGATGTCACCCGGAGTTTAACACTAGGGTAAGGGGGGGGGGAGATATCGTGATCGACCTGGTCGACAGCGAAGTTGGCAGTGGAGATAGTGGCGAAGTTGTCGCCAACATTGGGGGCATGTTTTGGGGATCCTTGGTCCCGCACAGTTCCTAGTAACCGCCCCTCCCTACACAATTGTAACAGGGGTAGAGAAGTTATTTATTATTACATACATGTGTGCTACCACCTGGTGTATCCCAGACAGTGTGTGCAGAGTTCACCATTATACGAATCCAAGCAGTTAAATTCACCCGACAGATGGTGATAATCTCCTTCCTATCGCGGTAGAAAGAAATAAAAACAAATCTCACCACGCATCACCATGTACCCTGTGAGTTGAATCACAGAAGACTACCTTGCTGAGGGCGAGATCCATCCATATTTTACGAAACCGCTTCGTGAACTCTTTTTATTGTGTGAGATCACTAGGCAGACCAAACCATCGGCCCAAGGACGCATCCTGAAAGCCTTTTCCCAAGCAGGAGTGTGACCACTACCACTCAAGAGTCCAACTAGCGATCAGCTCGGCACAAGACTGCGGCGTCACACAGATCCCCTGAGTACTTGCGAAATATCATGCATCTGAGTTTTCACCTGTCTAGGTGTCCACCTTCCAGGGCTCCAGAACCACTTCTCCAGGTCAACATTACTCGAGATCCGCTACGCAGGACACTGCTACGTGCCTCAGTGGGGACATTGTTATAAATACCAATAACCTCGCCTGGAGGACGGGCTAAGAAAGACGACAGTACAATCAGGTGAGTAGTTACACACGACAAGGGTCTCAGCGATTCTCTCCATATGCACTGAGGTGTAGCAATATAAGGTAATGCATTGGGGGAATTATAGTAGTATGTCTTCTTCAAGCTTCCAGCTGTAACCATGTCGCGAGGATGGTTCTGGGTCGAAACCCATGACGTGCTGCCGTCTGTAGCTAGCCGAAACAATCTTCAGTTGTCGACATCATATTAATGGTGAGATCTAAGCTGTTCAAAGGGTCACTCAACATATTCTATAATATTAACTTAAATACTTAAACCTCCGTTCCTCTCCCATCTAATTATGTAGTACAAGTATGTAGTATTCTGTAATCTAAACTATGCAAAGCCACCATATTTAGATAATGTATTCCATTAAATCGTATCCCTCACTCTAAAACATAATCCACTAACTAGTTTCAGTAAAAGTGCCTACCTCTGAATACAGCCACCCAACCACTTTAACTCTTGTGTAAAACTGTTTATAATAAAAGCTTTATAACATTTTGGGGAGGCGCCATAAGCTCCCACTCACTGCCAATACATTATACCCAAAATCTATCAAATTATAGTTTAGTCACATTACCCCATACACATGATATAATTGCATATTAATCAGTGAACTTAAAATCACAATATGATTTTCCGTATTATTACTAGGGTATATAGGGACTAAAATTGTTTAGATAAAATTAGTATCACATTTTAACTACATATGTAAATTTAATTCTGCAGTTTATTAATTTATGCAAGTACAGGTGGTTGGACAGAGATATTTTCTTAATTATATTTTAGGGCATCTAAATTAAGTATATAAAGTAAAATATTACATATTTGTATTTATCTTGTGAACATGTTCATTTAGGATTTTTGCGACTGATATATTACAGTTCCGTTTTATTTTTAGAGTTTGTCACTTAATGTACGCCATTTATAAAGTGATAAAGATTAACTAACTGAGACTATAATGCAAGCTCTACTTGTATATTCCGTGCGAGTAACTAATTAGATGATGATACATTTGGTTAAAATATATACGTTTACGAGATTACTTTTCGGCCGTCAATCATGTGTTAGCGGCTGACATTAGATTTCGCATCGTTAGCAGGCAGAGTGTTTTAATGGTTGGGCTTGGCGATATTTTTCTTTTTTACTTAACTAGTTAAAATTAGAGTTAAAGAATCGTGCTCGGGAGAAATGGCTCTGTTTATATAGTGTGGAGAACCGGTAAAAATGTCCGTACGCAGTGTCTCTTTGTATCCATGCTCGCTTAGTGCTTGTGAATTTTTCACATTTGTCGTCTATCTTATGTCGAGTAAATTCTAAGTATACCCATTGAGTGTCTGTCACAGAAGTGACGTGTCTGCAATGCACCTGCATGCTTAAAAAGTAGTAGATATAATTAACTTATTGTTAGCGAAGATTGATAAATTTTAAATAATGAAATGTGAAATCATTTTAATATATAATTACTTTAATTTGTAGGGAATCCGCAGACACCAATTACGTTTAAAGATTGATGCTATGCTACACTAGTAAAGCAAAAATTTTTCGTGTGAAAAATTATTTTATGTTACAGAAATTGCTGTTTCATAGTATAAGTAAGAATAAAAAGCTACGGTCACAAATTAAACTAAAAAAAAATAAAGGAAGTTTTGTTTTACAATGAACCTACAATAAATAACTAGCAACCAGTCCTTCGTCTTTTTATATAGTTTTTCCTACGGCGAGAGCGAACATATTTGATCCAGTCACACTTTAACCTTGTAGGGTTGTAGTCTTCATCACACTCGACGCATTCCTCGTCGTCTTGGTGTAGATTGTCACATAAGTGTCACGGAGGTTATTCTCACAGTTCAGGTATGAGACAAGCAGCCTGCATAACATCCAGGCGTTAGGCCAACCTTCGATGATGGCCAGAACTCGCCTCCCATACTAGTGAGGGTGGAATGATTATTGTCCCGCATGTAAGCAGCGGTACAGGCTGGAAGTAGCCTACACAGGTTGAGCGCTGTCTCGTTACAATATGCTTGTATTTATATACTCTATTTCAAGTTTAAGAACGCTAATATCTGATATTTGATGTTAATGGCGGCAAAAGGAACAGACCACGTCTGTACATGTCTGTACAGTCAGTGAAAATGTTATGATTCACATGGTACGACGCTATCCTCTACTGTGCATGTGTGCACACATAATATACCTTATTTTGTTGCCTTGTGTTCGTATTTCCTCTACGTTCTTGAGTACAACTTGTACAATGGAATATACTTGGAATATCGTGTTCTATAATTATTTATTATGATTCACTGTTTAAAAATGTGTATAAAAGTCTGTAGCTTCTATTCAACCAATACTACAGTTTTAAGAATGTGGTATTCGCTGCGTCGACACTAAAATATTTTAGTCTATTTTATTTTTGGTTGGGTGATAATTTCATTTGATCGTTACTATAGAATTTTTCCTTTTGAATACAGTATCACAGTCATAAACGCTGTGTCTAAACGCACTTCCGAAGTGGTTTTTCTATTGGCCCATTTTCTATCCAAGTTATAATTTCTCTCTTCGTTCACTGTTAGTTTAACACTGGTATATTAATTTCTTGGATTTTTAAAGGTATCAGTGCTTATGTATTACGTCGCTGTGAAAGTACTGTGAGGTTTGTTCACACGCTGCTAAGTGTAATGGATACTAAGTGATGCTGGCTGACGCTGAGATCAACAGAAAGTCATGATATCAATACTTATCTCAACTTCAGTCATGCATGTCGGAAATGTTATTGTAGAAGCGGTATGGGGGACTTGGCCACATTATTACATCCTCCTCCCCATGGACTTTTGAAAAAAAAAAAAAAAAAAAGAAAAGAGATGGATACCAAAGTTCGTAAAAATAACATGTGCAGTTGTATATAATAGAATGGAAACGTAATAAGAATATTGAATTAGTGGTTAGTTTTGTAACCGTATGTTATGGAAGGGGCGACGAGATAATTAACATAGGTATAATACGAGAAAACTGCGACCTGTCAATAATGTTGAAAAATCATTGCGTGTCGCATAGTGTTCGAATAACAGAATTAAAAATAAAATTGTTACTGCATGATAACTTCCTGCACAAATATTACGTCATTAACAGTGACTTCTGATTTGGAGGTGCCTGACTGGATGTAGTACCCCTCAATACTCATATCATTCGCAGTATGTTTGTTGGTAGCCTGATGATCGTAAGTAAGGCTGGATTTTGGCACATGATATGAATCTTACAGTACTTAGGATACATGAACACACAATGAGAACCATATCGTTAATCAAATCAACACTAAATCATTAATAAATATGAAGGTTTACAATAATACCTTAATAACGTAACTAAAGCAAAATCGTGTGAAGTGTTAACATATCACTGTGCCGTTTGGCTTTACTTGCTTTTTATATTCTAACTATTTTTTATGGTTATAATTTTTTTTCCCCGTTTGCTGGTTGCAGAGAACATTTAAAAATGCCCGCAATCAGTTATCATTCTTTATTCTATCGTATTTTTTTATGTAGAAAGTCACATGTTATAATGACCATA
>PNEQ01072914.1:0-11057 GCA_003012365.1 Medauroidea extradentata | reverse complement strand
TTCCAGATCACGATATTTTCTCTCGGTTACCCGATACTGGGCGCAGGTGGTTATCATGGAGTAATACAATCCATGCGGCACCCGAGGAGGCCTTTTAGCGCTGCCGCCACTGTATTGTATTTCGCCGCCCTGCCCGACAGCCACGGCGCCGAGGAGTGAGTGGGAAGGGGGTGTCCTAGCTCCGCCACCACAGTATCGTCCTACACCGCCCAGCCAGACAGTCGCGGCTCGCAACAATATTTTTTCTCAGAATGGGATATGATTCATCACAATAAAAACTCACTTTAAAATAAATTTATAGTACGTAAAAATTACGTGCTATAGATAACACTAAATGATAAAACTACAGCTGTGAAAAAAAAAGGTCTGAGAAAAAACTTAGAAACTTTGGGCTGGACCACACCAGAGACTAATTAGCGGGGACAAGGGAGTCAGGCCCCACCTAAACAAAAATTAAATTAAACACATTTATGTTATTATACAAGAATGGTGACGTCGAACTATATACTGAATAAGTTTAACTTGAATCTGTATAATGAAGTAAACTTACCTGGTGGGGTTGCTCGGGAAAGAAAAGTAATTTACTGTGGGATTTGGTTTCATATTTCTGCAATATGGTACCCAGCATCGTATATGCCTTCTCTGCTTTATTCTACTCATCGTAGTTTGGGTTCAAAATGAGTAAACAGTAAAGCCAAGCACACACGTAAATAAACATCAAATTTGTATACTTATCGCATAGATAAATAACGGACAACGGACGTGACATGACACAGCTGCTCCAACATAACTTAAATAAAAACACAAATATTGAACTAAATAGTTCTTATTTAACAAATCTTTATTCTGATGTCTAAGCTTTTGGTTGAAATGAGAGATAATTATATCAATACGTTTAAATTTTATTCGCATGACAAAATCATGGCGATTAGTATCATTTAGTACTATAATATGTAGGTTGGTACAGAGTGAGAACGCTATTTTCAATAGAGCAAGCGTAGGGTCTATGTAGTGTCGCCCCCCTGCGCGCAATTATCAAGTGACGTGTCCAAAGAGGTTAGACATTTCCCGGTGTTCGCTGTTACGCGCGGAAAGCTACAAATTGGCTGAAAATAGAACTTCAGCAGGGCTTTTGTGAATGCTCACTTTATTCCGAATAACCTATAAGTTTGATTTCTTTATAATAGCCCCAGGGAGGATATGCAATTTTAGTCAAACACAGAGCGCGCATTTGTATATTAGTAAAAATTTTAGCTTATATTATTAATTATTCACCAAGTTCTAAATTTATTTTACATACAAAATTTTGACATGTTCACAGTGTAGTATATATATATATATATATATATATATATATATATATATATATATATATATATATATATATATATATATATATATATATATATATATTAAATATTTCATATACACAACACATGAAATGCCACGACTCGTTTACGCACAATTTTTCTCATTTTGAAAATTGTTCAATTTTTGAATCCTTGTTGTTGGCAGCTATGCATATGTAATAGCCGCGGCATTTTCTTTCGCTAGACAGCAGACAAAAAAATACGACGCCCTTTCTGACGTAAACATACACACGAAGGTAAACTTCTCACATCGGCTTATCTACAGTACAATCTCACGCGCGATTTTACATCTTGCAATATCACATTCAGGCGTCATACAGCGATAAAACTACACCAGATGTCCTTTGTTAAACTGGTGCGCGATAAATTTTTATACTGGAGATATTAAAATTCTCAATTACTTCTCCTGTTGTGGGGTTAGGTAGCTTATACCAGCTCTTGTTCCTTTCACTATATACAATATAAGGCTGGGAATATAGAGGTAGCAGATTTCCCGTTACGTGATCCCAATACTGGCCACATTAGCGGCTCTAATGAAGAGGCGGAGCTTCAGTCAGGTGTGGGATACAATTCCTATCTCCATGGATACCGCAGCCGAACATAACCTTCATTTAGCTGTTTGGCTTCACATGTCCCGGATGAGATGTACGTCAAGAAAATTGATTATTTGTTTGGAATTTGCCGTTTTTTTTTTCAGGTAAACATTAATCTTGTGTATTTGCGTATCTTAACCATGAAATTTAAACTAATATTTTTACCCTTGCGTGCAAATCTATAAATGCGCAACATTTTTGCTTTCTGTAATTACCAGCTAACAAGTCAGCATGTTTGTAAACAAGCTTTGTTTCCCACAGTACTTTTAGTACTTTTCCCCGGCGGTGACATCAGGGGGCGTGTACTTCAAGTCGTTCATTAGCACCAGCTGACCAACATGCAATTTGTTGATCTTTGACATCTTTGCATTCTTCATTCTTCTTTCTGCGGTTAGAATTATAGACGTTCATAGGCGATGTGTGGCTTGATTATTGGGCACCCTTAAATCAATAAATGGCTCAGGCCCCTTCTTCACTGACCCTTAACAGTTTAACTTTCTGTGGTTGGCATCACCGGGAGTCGCAGTACTTGTATTCGTCCAATTTAGATTCTGCGACATAGGTACATAGCCTTGTGCGGCAGGATTGAGTTGCTCCTGGTTAGCAAAATAACCTCCCCCCTGGTGAACCAGGTGACTGGCAGAATTATCAGATACTTGTGACTGTGTAGTTCGGCGAGCTCCATTCCCCGACCTGGGACTCGTATCACTGTACTGCAAGTGCTTAGGCTGACCAGAGTGTGTTGGATAGCACACAGCATTGTTCACTGGGTGCTCAGGCAGAATATTGTCTGTTATTACGAGGTGCTGACTGATGTGTTTCTTGATTGGGTGGACCTTCGTACCTGTCATTCTCCTGATTATGGGCTCCTGCACCTTCATTCCACGATCTCCACGAACCTCGGTCCCCTCTTCTACCACTTTTGTTACGACTATAGTAGGGAATCAAGCCACTGTATGGTTGAACACCGCCTGTGTTGTGGTGGTGCGGCTTTCTGTAAGGTTGGTAGGATGAGATGTTGCCTGGTTTAACAGCTGTGAGATTTTGGTATAGGGAAACCCATTCTACACACTTCAAACAAAAACCAATTTGTGAGAAATGTTATTGTGAATCACTGTCCACAGCAAAAAATATTAACTTACTTTTTACATTTTTTTCGTCGTGTTGTTAACCTTTCAATATGTTCTAGAAATCAGGCTATACATTTTGGTACAAGAGTCTTTAGGAGGCAAGAATCATGGATTTTTATAAACAAAAATGTCCGCTCTGGCATATATCTATCTTAAACGGCAACCTCAAAAAAAGCGAATAATAGTAAAAAAATATTTGGTGCAGGGGCAATAGTGGAGGAGAGCGAACATACCATCGCTGGGAAGATTGCCGTCTATATGGCGCAGGGGAAGGGGGCGAGGCGCCGACTCCGTCAAGGCGAGAGAAGAGATAAGCAGTAACATAATCCCCTGAGGATGCACGAAAGTGATGTTAGATGGCGGGGGAAGATGGCGTTGTTCTTGAGCTGTAGTCCAAGTCTTCTTGTAATTCGTCATGTTACGTAGTGTAGTGCAGTGTATTGTAATTGAATAGTCGATTTAAATATAACAGTTTAACGTAAAATGAGTTGTTATCCATACTAAGTTATGGCAACTTTTATTATAGTTCCCAATTCGTATGAAACGTTTGCTATAATTTCAACCAACTTCACTTTTTCGGTGTATGTGTGTATTAACACCCTAAAATTTTAGAACCTGCATTACTGTATATTGGTTGATTTTTATAGTTTAACAGTTTAAAAAGACGTATTTACTTGTATTTTTACTGAACATTTCTTTAAGTAAAGCTACGTACACCTATGAATTCAATTAGATACATAATTTGGTTAAAATAACAATGATTATGGAAACTTACATACGTATAATAAAAGAGTGTCGAGAGATTAGTACTGCTTTTAACATCAGAGGTCCTCAGCCGGTTGCAGATGAATTAGGGTGGACATGGAGCAGCGTCGGAATGCGAGGGCGGGGGAAACGGAAAGACCCGGAGAAAATCCTCCGACCAGCGAAATTGTCCGGCACGATTCCTACATACCAAAATTCAAGGTGACTGCTGCCCGGATTAAAATATGGATAATATTGGTGAGAGGCGAGCGCTCTAGCCTCTCGTCCGCCACGGCACCAATAGTAAATTATATCCTTATGCTGTTTTCATAATATGGGTACATAAATAAAATGTTAATTGTACATGAAATTTGTTAACATTATGTTTGGAAACGGAGCCAAGTTAAATTTGTTTTTAATAGACTAATATTACTGTATAGCAATTGACATTTTATTCCTAAAACGATATTTTATCATTAAAATATATTGGTATTATGCAAAACAAAACAATCGGCTGTTAGTTTCATAGACAACATGACACACAGGAATGATTGATACTGGACATCACACATATGCCAGTTTTGCGCGAACAATCCGTTATTGTAGCCCAATACAAACAACTCTCAGAAGGTCGTTACGAAAACGTAGTAAGTGAAGTCCACTCGGCAGTATTGGTCACGTGATTAGATCTCATAAGGTGTTTATAACGGTTTTTTTCGACCACACACAAATTCGAACAGTAGTACGTGCTGCACAATCTGTCACAGAACGGTATTGTAATATCTAGTTAGAACACTGCAGAATATCCTTCTATACTAATACAATATACATATATATCATTACAATTGCGTACTAGAAATATCTTCTCTATCGAGTAGATCTAGTATTTTTTTTTTTTAAGCGTCTGTGATACTATTGACAGTTTGAATGGTTTGAATGAAAACGGTTACGTGTGTTGCATTCGGGTGTAAATATAAAAGATATAATGGAAATAAATCTGCTACTGTTACGTTTCATGAGTAAAAAGGCATATTTGCATAGTGTAAATTATGGGGTTAAACAACACGTAAACATAGCGAACTAATTTGAAAATACGGCCACATATATAGTTTATTTACGCATATGTACGTCACTGACGATGTGCAACTGCTTGGTAATAGCAATTAATAAAACGAACAAATTTGCAGACAAAATGTTTAATGACTGGCAGAAACTAGCACTGTTAGCTCAACAATAGTTTCCACGCACAAGCAGTAGGCGATGTCGGTACTCACAGAAATGTGCAAATGCAGTCAAGTCATATTTTATTTCTAAATTTTGTCCTACATGCATTGTAGACTAAGATAAACATAGCACGTCTGTCATTCGATAAATCATTTTTCTCTATTGCTCTCTTGTGTAAAAAACATTGGCTCTTATGGCAGAAACTATGTTTATGAGCTACAGTGACCACGTGTATAATCGTTCGTACAACAAGGGCACAGATACACTGACTTCAATTGTTTGCCTGCGCAGAATACAGCATGGCCACCCCCTGACATCACAGACACAGCCAACAGCAAGGCATTGTCGCCAACCTAATAGCTAAACATTAACCCAATTTTTTCGCTTGTTGGCAAAATCGTAAATTAGTTGTTTGGCTAATGTCAATCATAGCAATTAAACTTATATTTAAAATATTTAGTTTAAGCGAACGAATATAGGAACGCAAAACTATCGTTCAAGTTCCTAAGAACGAAGTTCTCAACTTTGTTCACATTTCAAGAAAAGAACTCGTTTTCATAAATTAGTTGTTTGGCTAATGACAAACATTGCAAATAAACTTTTATTTAAAATATTTAGTTTAAGCGAACGAATATAGGAACGCAAAACTATCGTTCACGTTCCTGAGAACGAAGTTCTCAACTTTGTTCACATTTCCAGTAAAGAACTCGTTCCTTATGCGTTCGCAAAATAAATGAACGAAGTCAAAAGAACACGTTCATTGGAACTCGTTCCTTCCGAGCACTGGCTGGAAATAATGCTTCCTAAATTGACGATGTTTTACATGGAATGTCTCCTTCCAGAAATGATAGATCTCGTCGAGCTCGTGGTGGGAGTGTAATAGAGCAACAACACATCCTAGAAGCACGGGCTAAATATATGTTCAAGAAACAGAAGAAATGTTGATGACCCTAGCTGCCTCCGCATAGTTACCTAAGCAAGTCTATTGGCTACTGACAATGATTGTAAATGTATTGTTTATCAATTAACTATACTCTATTACTTATCAATGGTAGTTGTAGTTCATATTTCTATTCTCTATTACATATTTAGTTTTGTATTTTAAATAGAATATTGCGTAGATTTTTTAACGTTAAGGTTCTTAATGACTTAGTTTATGTGTTGGACATGAAAGGTTTGATAAACATTGATTTAACGATATAATTTAGTATTAAATTAACCTAAAACATCGAAAGCCTATATGGTAGTTGAATAGATTAATTTTTCACCGGATATTTTAAAGTCCACGAACATACTACAGGCAGACTTTCAGATAAAGTGCTGCTTGGATTTAGTCTGATGCTGGGATCACAATAACCCGACGAAACCAACACGACCGCGCTATCATGACAGCAGTAGCGCGGCTGACATCTCCAGTATTTCAAGTGTTTACAATTCCCCGACAATTTCTAGCCGTCGTCGACATGTAGCCATCGGCAGTACTCAAATTACAGAGTTTTCTTTAGTCAAATTTATTTATCTGCTTCCTAAAATAAATACACAAAATTCTAAAATGCAATATAAAACGAGATTAAATTCTTAGAAACTTTAATAAAACTAAAATCAGATGGGTAAATACCGTTATACAAAATATTAATGCTAAATATATAACAGTAATAAATAAATTAATAGGCCTCACAGTGATGTAAAACAGGAAGTTTCACATCTTTCGAGCTAATATCGTAGAGCGCTCGATGTTTCTGTAGGCCTAGTTTGTAAATTAACATCTTCTCGCTAAAATTTTTCACCTCAAGCAAAGCTTACATATAAATAACAATAACTTTATTTTCTGTTCGGCTAAAATTTACCAGAAGAGAAATTTGAGCGGAATTTAGTTTCCTTCAGTTTAAATTTCTTTCGCGGCATGGGTCATGCACTCCCCGACAAGACGCAGAGCATAGATTCTGCTTTCGTCGGACTGACAGGACCGGGTTTTCGTCGGGCTGACATCACTGTGACATTGATTTTCATTTGTCGCAGTTTTAACTTTGTCGTGTTGTTGCTGTCGTGTCGGGTTATTGTAATTCTAGCATTAGACGACTGAAAACACTTGCAGCATAAGTAGTTCATCAATGTCGATGAGATACCACACGCCATCAACTGCAAAGCTTCCTAATAATGATTTACCAAGATCAGCTTAGTGGAATTTTTCAAAATTAGAAAAAAAAACACAATACCCGTTTCGACTTAAATATCTGGTCTCAAATCATATATTTTAACTTTCGCATAAAGTTTTGGTCCACAATAATTTAGCTTATTTGTGATTATTACAGAGTTCAGTGACATTTGCCAAAGGTTATATTTATGCTAACTAGGCCTAGTAGTTGTAAAATTACCTGACAAATTATTTTTAGTTTGAATATTAAAGTGTATTAGTGTTACAGTAATTTGATATGTGTTTTTATGTGTTCCTCACCTCCATTTTCTAACCAAATTACTGGTGTGAAATGCCAATCAGGAGCTGTTGCGTGCTAAACGCACTACGAGAATGGACGTTTCCTTTCGTAGGTGTTTTATAACATACAGCTCCTGCATAGCTCTTTCTGTTTTCCTAACCAAGGGACCATCGCATGTTTGGAATCTAAAGCTCTACGATGAAATTTATAGTAAGTGTGTGTCATATGTGTAGCCTACAAGTGCTAAGCAGTACTGTAGAAAATACATACACATTGAATGCTGTGCATGCATGCTATTTATGTATAGACACACACACATCTACACGCGCGCGCGCGATACATTGTTCCTAAAGCGAGTATGAACGAGACGTCTTAGTAAGGTGGTTTTTCTAACTGGCTTGATAGCTATGTTAGCTTGCGCTATTTTTATGGCATATGCCTACTATTAAAAGTTTTAGTGTATGAGACTGCCTTTACGTGAAACTGCTGCCAATCACAGCGACCAGCCCAGTAATAATTCTGTTGAATAATCCAACGAGGAGGCCCAAAGGTCAAACATCTTGTTTTTCTCCGTTTCATTTACGACAAGCCGCGGGACAGAATTTCACCGACACTGATACTTATTCAAGTTCTTATCTTCCCTCCCACGTGACCTTTTCCAATCCGCCAGCGACTTCCTCGTAGATAGCTCACTGCTCACGTAGAGGATGAGCGTAATGGTTATGGATGTGTAGTGTGGACAGATAAACGAAATACTATCTGCACCTGTGTGATGAGCGATCTTGTGTGTGCGAGTGCTCGGTTTCCCTGCTACTCTGATGCCTCTGTAGACGGTCAATGTTATCAAATTCTACCAGGTCGCTTCTGAAGGTTGCTAGATCTACGTGGTGCCTACCCTTCCAGTGTGGTTGGTATCTGTACGTCATAGCTGATGTAAGATCATAGCAATGAATTCCTCAGGGCTGATTGGAGGTTTGAAATGTCGTGACCTTTCATACATTTCCGACGGGTGATACTCTAGGCTTCTTCCTTTTCTTGGCACAAATCTTTCATCGTGCAACTGGGCTCTTTTTTTCTTTGGTTTTTACTTGTGTTGTCTATTGTATTGTGTTTGTTGTCCACTGTTCGCTGTTTCTTTGTCTACTTCCATCTTTTTTCATTTTGGGAAACTGGTTATATATTTGTTTCTGTATTTTGTGTCTGGGTGTTGTGTAGATTTTCGACCGTAGTCTATCTCTAGAATTCTTTTTTGCCTAATATAACAGTTATTATAAAAAAGGAAGTATTTCTTTGGGATTCCCTTTTTCTCTATTTTGTGTCAGTCGCACTCGTGTTCCTGAACCCTGTGTGTCTACCTGATGACGGGAACAGATTCCAGTTCCCGAAACGTCGTTAATACTGACTGTTTTGAAAACTACTGTGTTTTGTTTCGTCTCATCGTTTGTGTCGTTTTTGTTTTTTCTGTTTGTGTCCGACATCTTTGTGTTTTGTTTCGTCTCATCGTTGTGTTGTTTGCTGTTTTTTCTGTTTGTGTCCGACATCTTTGTGTTTTGTTTAGTCTCATCGTTGTGTTGTTTGTTGTTTTTTCTGTTTGTGTCCGACATCTTTGTGTTTTGTTTCGCCTCATCGTTGTGTCGTTTGCTGTATTTCTGTTTGTGTATTTGTTTCGTCTCATCGTTGTTTCGCATGTCAACTTAGGTTTCTCTTTTTATATTTTTGTTATTTATTTTATTTTCGGTTTTGTTCCTTGTTTTATCCGAATAGATTCCAGTTTTGGAATTTCATGTTGTGTTTGTATACCGACGACTAAAACATACTCTGCTTATTTGTGTTTTCTTGTGTTATTTCTAGTTTTCTTTTGACAGTCAGTTATTTCGCAATGGCGTATGTCCAAGCAAATAAATCCAGTCATGCACTCCCGTTGCACAGTTCTTTCAAAGATCAAGGGTATGCTGATTAACAGTGACAATTGGTTACATAATTTTTTTTCTAGAAATATCTCAGTTACCTGCTATTAATAATTGTTGTTGCTTGATTTTTAGTGTTGAATTACTGTTAAGCAGAATGATAATGTATTTCATTATAAAAGAAAATCTGTACTTGTAAAGCTAAATTCTTATATACATATTGCCAAACTTATGTGATCAACAAAAAATAAAATAAAATGTATATTAGAATGTTAATCAAATGTAATAATGAACCCGCAACTCAAGGAAAAAGAAATTTCACAGCAGACAAATAGAATATGAAGGAAACTACAGTAGCCTAATTACTTTAAACCAAGCATCATTACTTACAGTAGAGAAATATTGTATTCCATTCCTTGCATTCCTTAACCACACATAAATTTCCAGCCAACAAGAGATAGTTTGAAAATGTAAGTAATTAATTACATGTTAAAATAAATATTTTGAGATCGTGTGGACCACTACTGCAGTTTATTATGTTCTTGTAGTAGAAACAAGCATGAAAGTAGTAAAACATGAGTATTTTAAAAGTCCTGATATTAAGAAAACCAAGATACAGACGGTTCTAACTGCAAAAGTTTTCATGTACTATTTTTTTTTTTTGCATCCGTAAGAAAAATAATAAGAAAAAACACGCGTGGAAAGAAAAATTCACAGAATAAATCGTAAAAAAATATACACAATTTGTCTCCTTTATTTCGTAAAAAAACATAATAGAGTATGTTGTACTTTAACAGTACATTACCATAGTACTGTTCAGTACACATTAGCATTATTCTCAAGTTGCTCATTTACAAGTTATTTTTGTAATGTGCCTGATAGTATGCAAAACACATAATTTCTGATTATTTCTTGATGGTAAAGATGATAGATCCCATTATCTGTAAAGAAAATTACTAAAATCTAAGTATTTATCCATAATTAAAATTACATGTAAAATACATAGTGGGAGAGTTCCTTCCTGCAACAGTGCACTATAAAAGGTTGTTCTGCAATAGGGTATACATGATAATATTGTAACAAACACAGCGGGTGTGTTCTCTTGTTCTACGTAAGGGTAAACTATAACCAAAGTAAAAGCAATAACCTAAATTCTAACATTAACCTGGGGGGGGGGGGGAGCCATCCACCACCAATCTGTTATAGGCCAGAACGGATGCCTCAAAATACTCAAAACTAAACTTTAAAGACAGGTAGAGCAAAACAATAACATAGGGGTAGCGAGAGGTAAACATGTTTAAAATAGGGGAATGGGATCTTTTCATGGACTGCAAGTATTTCTTATAATCTACAAATAATTACGTACTTACCAACGTTTAAGACTTTACTTCATCTACTAGGGGAAAATAGTACCTATCAGGAGTAATTTATCAAATAAAAGCAAATACAGAGAAGTTCGGGTTCAAAACAAATCTGTATTACTCAAAAGGTTTACAAAATGCGACGATTCATCAGCTCGTACAATGAGCAAACAGTTTTACATTAAATGGCCCTCAACGGATTACAATTACAATACTATTTGTTATAATTTCAAAACAAACAAGGGACGGTTTCTGCCACGAAGGGAAACACAAAAATTTAGCTTTAAAATTCA
>PNEQ01072913.1:18050-40774 GCA_003012365.1 Medauroidea extradentata | reverse complement strand
TGCTTTAATGTAGAAACAGCATAACTAATAATTAGAAAATTCAACTTTATATTAGTTGGAGATGTGATAAAAATAAGTAAAATGACTGGTGCTCACGAAAGGGGCTGACTCGGAGCGTTAGTCTCTACGGATCGTGGATTGACGAACATTTTAATGCCTTTTTAGGCAAATTTCAAGGTAGTGCAATGCCAGTATAACATATACTGACTGGTGATTCAAATAGTTTGTCCTTAAAATCTAACGTAAAATATAAGAAGGCTAAAGTAAATTTATATTTCTACAAAATGAAATATTCGTTATTAAGATTTGTACATTTTACTCGAAATTAGACCTTCAAATAACTAAAATAAAGTAAATTTGCAGAAGAAATAGCCTTTCATAAAAAAGTTTAACAAATTTTCTATTAATTTTATGTATCGCTTTCTAGCTTTTCTGTTGCTCATTGCCGGCAACAATTATTGCCGCCAACGCGTCTTGCGAATGAATTGTTTAGATAGCGAGCATCGATGTGCACCAATAATAAGCGTCTAAATCGAAGCGATGTACGGACGGCATCTGTGCACGGTTCTGCACACACCCATTCCTCTCCTTTACCCGTTCCCTGATACAGTTGGTTTGAGTTAGTTTAAAATGCCAGACAATGCTACGCACTTAATTTGTGGACAGCTTTCGTATGGTTAGGGAGCTACAAAATAATAATAATAATTCGCGGCGGGGAACTTGGTGCGCCTCCGACGCAGTAAGTACTGGCGTATGTGCAAAAGCTCGCTTCAGACCACAACTATAATTTCAGGCAGCCGGTGCAGCAATACGTGGTGCCTGCAGAAGAAGAGGGTGGCTGCGCCTGTCGACCGCCTCGTCCGGCTAACAGCTAGAGAATAAAGGAGGGGTGGTAAACTGAGCTTCCACCAGGCTCCCCTCCCTTCCTGCTGCGCGCTGACTGACACATCCCTTCCTCCAATACCGGCCTCCTCACTCTCAAGCTGGTCCCGCCCCTCTGCTTGGCATTTACTACCGCTCCCCCCCAAAATCCAGTTCAGGGTCCTCTGCATAAAACCCTTAAGAATGCGAGGACAGCGTTTTACAGTTGCGCCACCTCGCTCGGACCCATTTTAAGTCTTCGGTAAATATAATTACTACTTCGACCCGTACATAAAGTAAAAAGTTTCTCATAAATATTGTGAAACTGACTGTTTAACTCTTCAAAAAGTATTGATTTAACGAGACGTAAACTTTATTTTATGTTTGGTTTCGCGCTTTCTTCTTGCTGAAGTTTTTTTTTTTTTAACTCATTTGTCATTGAGTCGTCGTAAGCTTGTCACTGAACGTTGTCATTCATTGAAATTTAATAGTCATTAAAACGGACTCTTGCGCGTGCTGATATTTTAACACAAGGATGGCCGAGTCTGGCTTTAAATTTTACCTTGCTTTTGCGTGAATATATGTGGGATGAAAGACATCGTATTTTAACGCTATACAAACCATTTATTCATGAAACCGCTTCATCGCAGCAACCATTTTAGGCAGAGCAATTTGGCGATGTTCTGGTTGACATTTTTATTAGATAACTAATGGACGACTTGAAAAGAGGCGGAGCTTCAGTCAGGTGTGGGATACAATTCCTATCTCCATGGATACCGCAGCCGAACATAACCTTCATCTAGCTGTTTGGCTTCACATGTCCCGGATGAGATGTACGTCAAGAAAATTATCATTTGTTTAGAACTTGCCGTTTTTTTTTTTCAGGTAAACATTAATCTTGTGTGTTTTCGTATCTTAACCATGAAATTGAAACTAATATTATTTTACCCTTGCGTGCAAATCTATGAATGCGCAACATGTTTGCTTTCTGCAATTACCAACTAACAAATCAGCATGTTTGTAAACAAGCTTTGTTTCCCACAGTACTTGTCGCCTGGGGTGACGTCAGGGGGCGTGTACTTCTAGTCGTCCATTGATCACGGTTCTTGATTAGCTACTACATAATAGTTCGTGTTTGGTAGTTTAGTATTTAGGTAAGTTGATTTGTGACGTAAACGGTAATGGTAGTGTGATCCGTTTCTGATAATAAAAATACATGTCTCCGCTTAGCCACGTTCAGGTGATTAGCTAGCGAAACGATTCCATGTCCTGTTCGAGCACCTTGCGCTTAGAGGCTATGAGGTAAGTTGTGAGTTAGCAAGACTCGTCCTTAGAGCCTGCCGGTTCCCAGGCCTTGATCGCGTCAAGTAGCCGAAAACAGGCGGAACACACACATATCGAACAGCCTCGCTAGATTTTAGTATTTAGACTTTAGTCTGTTGTAAATTTTATAAGTGCGAAATACTCATCATTTCAGTAGAGGCAATCTAAATAATGTACTACTTAATCACAAATTGGAACATGGGCATTCTCGATGTCCGTGGCTGTGTTCCAAGTAGGTAGAAATACATGCTCGTACGCGCGCTCGGAAGTAACGTCAGAAAGTGTTGTTCCAGTTGGCGGAGTGCGAATGTGTGTAGCGATCACGGTCGTAGAAGAGCAGGTCTGGACACTCGCCTATCTACAAATGTATTTTGCTTGACCCCTTTGTTGTTTGGCTGTAGTTCACCAAGTTACCGAGAATATTGTGCTTTATTGGCGCTGCAGTCAGGGCGGTCGGGCTCAAACTCCGCCCACATTTTTCTAGTATTTACATTATAAAGTAAATCAAAATTGCTGGAGTCATGCTTTAGGATTGTGAGCGAAGGAAGTATTTCATTAATTGATAAAAAGTACGTTTTGATAAATTGTTTATCTTAGTGGGAGGGGAAGTGGGCGGAGTTTGAGTCCGACCGCCCTGACTGCAGCGCCAATAAAGCACAACATTCTCGGTAACTTGGTGAACTGCATCAAACAACAAAGGGGTCATGTTTCCAGGCGAGTGTCCAGCCAGACCTGTTCTTCTACGGCCGTGGTGCATGCTCATGCATACTCTATGGGCCACTGTTTATTTAACTCTTAACAGCACGCAAGAAATTGTGGGAGTGAATACGAGTGCGAATTATTTGTAACAATCTGTAGACTCCGTCGTCACGTGTGCTCTTTGGCTCAGTGTGTGAACTAGCGCAGGGTTGCGCAAGAATACAGAATCATTATGCAGGTCTGGTTTTAAGTTTCCATAATAGTCCGTTCCGCTTTCGACGCGGCCTCTCTTAATAGTTCTCGCTGGTCAGTGGCGCACGAAGGATTTTTGTTTGGAAAGCACGCATGTGACTATCAGGCTTCACAAACAAGTGCTTCTCCAGTTTTTGCCTGTTGCTGTCGTCTTGATTTATTATCAAGCAACAAACATATTGTCCAATAATAATAAAACATCGAAAAGAAAATATTTTTAAAAATGTACGAATTATAGAAATAACGAATTATTCTGGACGCTTGAACTTAAAGGATTTTCCTGTTTTGCTGGATAGAAAAATAATATATTTTAGTAAGACTGTGCTGAGTTACGACCTGCGTTAAAGCTAATGTGCTACATTAACTATGGCTAACTTCGGTAATTGAATTTTCTAGTATCTTGGAAGTCAATTTGCAATGAACACCAAAAAAAAAAAAAAATAGCAATCGTATAGGTAATAATTTACCTCAACTTAGGAAAATATTTTTCGAGAGTTTCGCATTATTGTAGCGTATATCTTGTGTCACAATCAAACTTTACTAAATGTAGACGTCAGATATTGTGCCACAGAAATGCTTAACTTGGGGGAAAAAATTTTCCGGGTGATGTTTGCGAACTCTGTTGGCTGGGCTTGATCTTTTGTGATTTTCGCATATTGGCTTCCAGAAATCAGCAATTTTCAAATGAATGCATTTGACATAACTTGTCGAAGTTCGCATGATTAGTAAAACTGTTTATTTAGACTAACTCGATGGATTTCGTGGTGATGTATTGTTAGTTGGTCCGTTTTGGTCATTCGTAAAACACTGAACTCGCATTCGGGAGGATTTAGGTTTGAGTGTTGAGCCAGCCGTTGTGATTTAGGTTTCCCATGGTTCTTCGATTTCACTTTGGTGAACGTTGACGTGATTCGTCACAATAGAGGATGATTTATCGCGGGAAAACTTGACTGTTTGCTGAGTTTCAACCCACGTTCAGCGTATCAAAAGATAACTGGCTTTCGCTTGTACGAGGAGCTGTTGCCCTATTTGACTGAGCCAATAAGAATCCCGCCTGTTATTGGTTTGCAGACAGCTACGTTGTGCCAGACGTGCATCTCCCAAGCATACAGATTGCAAGAAACCACATTGTCTTCCAGGGTATGTTGGAACAAAATTTTTTCGCGATATACAATCATTAGGACCATGAACTTATCGCGAAAAGACTTTTGCCTCACTTTGTTTCAGTGTCTTACGCGCTCATCCTCAGTTATGTTTCGTGGTTATTGACAGTATGTATTTGTGAAATGATCTCTCTCATTTGACTGTGCCATTCAGTATAAGGTTACAGCAACGCCACACTTATGTAACTTGCGGGTAGAACCTCAAAAAACGTGAGAGTTGAAACATCAATCACTGACTGTGGAGCAGAAGTACAGATGTGCACATAAGGCACTGAAACAAACTGGGAGAATCTCTTTTCCCGTAAAGTTCATGGTCATCATCTCTAGCCATATCTAAGGACGCTAATTTCTCGCGTGCAAGTAGACAGTTTGCTAGGTTTCCGTATAACGTGTCCATATCAGTAGAGCCCACGATTTTTGGTGAAAAGAATTCTGCAACACTTTGTTTCAATGCCTTACGTGCACATCTGCAGGTCTGCTTCTTGATTATTGGCAGAATGTATAATTGCACAGGCGTGGCTCATTTGACTTGTGCCAACAGAAACAAGGTTACTGTGACACCATACGTCTGTAATTTGCGGGTAAAACCCCCGAGACGCTAAGAATTTAGAATAGCCAATCACTGACCACGAAGCAGAGCTGCATGTGTGCACATAAGGCATTGAAACAAATTGTTTCAGAATTCTTTTCACCAAAAATCATGGGCTCTACAGACATTCTTCTTTCATTATTGACGTGTCTCCAGCTTGAACGGGCCAATGATAACACTGGTACGTCGCTACTGAATGTTTGTGATTCGTCGTCTTTAAACAGTCCACCCTCCAATCATACACGGCGCAGCCCGCTACACAATTTCGCAAAATACTGCGACGCGAAAGATTCTTGCGATTTTACACTATCTCAGTTTATAACTACAGGCCACAGCCGATTCTTTCTCCGGTTCTTTTCGGAGCTGTTGGTTCCGTATACAGGGTGTATCAGTACAGCGGGAACAAACTTTCATGATAGATAGAATACACCCAGACGATGGGAAATCACATAGCAATGTAAGTTATGGTCGGAAACGCTTTCCTGGCGCGATACTGACGACACAAAACACAAGAAAAAAAGGACACGAACAAAAGGAGATAACATCTTTATTACTTTTAATACAGCAAAAATGCTGGGAAGTATTTGGCTGGTTAGATGGCGCTACGTAAAGCGGAACATCAGATGACGGTACATGCGCACACGCGGTTGTTGCTGCGCTCGATGTGAAGCGACATTCCACCTGCCGACGAAGTGATATAGGTCGTTCACAATAAAGTGAGCACTGTATAAGGTTCTCATTCAGCCATTTTGTAGCCATCTTTACTATTTTTAGTATGAAATCTTCCATGTAACTTAACACCAATGTAAACGTTTCAACAATCTCAAAAGTTAACATCTATTGGCCCAATAAATCATATTATTAATTAATTACAAGTTCTGCTGAGTGCTTAGTTGAAAGTGAACAGCCTATAGTAAGATGGAACGTTACACGAATGCTGAGTTCACTGATACAAGCATTTTGCTGTATTAAGAATAATAAACAGGTTTTCTCCTTGTCCGCGTCCTTTCTTTTTGTGTTTTGTGTGGTCACTAGGGCGCCAGGAAAGCGTTTCCGACCATGCATTGCTACGTGATTTCCCATCATCTGGGTGTACTATATATCTCCTGAAAGTTTGTAACCACTGTACTGATACATACTGTATAACGGCCTCGCCAAGACGTAATTACACTAACCAAATTTGAGTAAGTCATTCAAACACTGCTGACTCGAAGACACTATGATTTTCACATTATGTTTAATACCGAATTTGGCTTCACTTATCTGTAGACGGTGTAATTGGACAACAGTTGAATCGGCACGTCCTATAGGACTGCGAGTCAATAGTGAAGGTAACAGCGCTGGAGTGGCATGGCTTCTTGTTGTCATGACGTAACGGTGACTGGCTTCCAACAGGAGCGGCAGCCAATGCCATTGACATGCTTTTAGTGTGTGCACATAATATGTGAAGTCTAGCCTGAAGTTATGTCTTTGCTTACAATACAAACATGTGCTGTGTTACTTGAAGACGTCGCAACTTTTGTTTTTGTTTACGTTCTTATTAAAATCGAATGTTTGCTGTAAACATAAGGAACTAATTCTTTCCGAGTCATATTATAATTGGGTTCTGACCGTATACGTTCCTTGGTGAATTTTTACTATAAGAATAAGAGATTTTAAAAGTATAACTGCACAGTTGTGGCAAGGCACGGATCCAGCGATAAGTTTTAGGGGGGAAAGGGTGGGGGATTATTATAGAGAAATTGTTATAGTCTCTGACAAAGAGAGAGCCGCGGTGAGCCAATTTTTTTGGCAAGATCGTCTACATTTTCCCCTATAAATAAGCCAGTGCTTTCCGAAATGATGCATCCACAAGTTCACTTTTAAGATATTTACGTTGTACAATTTGTTCTTTTTTTTTTTTGTTTGTTATGGAGGGGGGGGGCATCGCACCTACCGCCCCCCTCACCTTTGGATTCGACCCTAGTGGTGGCTGTCTTGTTGGCGGAGAAGTTGAGCGAACTGTGTGTGACTTCTGTGTATATATGTTGTCGGAGTAGATCTGGGGCTCGTGTCCCACGCGCGGTGTCGTAAACGACGTGGCCGTGACCTGCGGAACTTGTCTGGCCGAAATGTGTCCACTTTCACCGGCTACTGCTGGCGCCGCCGTCTCTTAACAATGCTAACGATCTGCCCCCTACTCTCAACCATCTCTCCCAAGTCGTTGGGGAAAGGCATTTCGACCCGGTGCGCGCTGACTTATAGCCCATCCGCGTGGTTCGGGAGAGAAACCAGTCGCGCGGCACGAATTGTGGCTTTCTGGATAAACGGGGTTCGAACTCGTCCTTCTCGGTACTGCTGTAACACCTTGTTAGCCACGGAAAGAATATAAAACAGTTCGGCTAGAACCTGACCGTAAACTCTCTTTGACTAGGATACTGTGTATTTTGGTTCCAACGTTGTAAACTATTTTTCTATTGCGAAACCAATCCTTTATTACTAGATTCAGTTTCTTGGACGTACTCCATTGCAAAATTAATTTTTCAACGGAGTACGTCCAAGAAACTTAATCTAGTCATGAACTCCAATTGCACAGTTCTTTCAAACAATCCTTTATTTTTGCAGTACGAGTGATACCCACTTAAGAGGGAGTGTTTGACAATTTTATTGTATTTTCAATTTTTTAGCCATAACATTCATAAAAATTTAATTATCTAGTTTTTCTCTTCGACAAAGCATTCAATATATTCTTAGTATACTGCTCCATACAAATAATAATGGCATTTTGATTAATTTGTCATGCTGAATCATTGCACGAGAATTATAGGTTAATTTTCAAGAATTATCTTGCAATGATTCTGCATGGCAAGATTCCATTATTATTTATGTCGAGCCGTTTGCCAATAATATATCCTACACTTTGTCGAAGATAAACTATTGATAATAAAATCTGAATAAATGTCATAGCTAAAAAACTTAAGAGGCAATATATTATCAAACCTTATACGACAATATATGAACCGTAAAATTTCTGGACTTTAGGGACCGTTGGGATAAAACGAAATTTCGTTAGCGTGAAGACAAAAAAAAAACAATACAACTACCGTAAGACAATGCTTATGCTCCCAGTGGCACAAGTGGACACCACCTTCAACCACATCGGGCTGTCTTGTGGCTGGATACAAATAATAGCATGGAATGAAACACTTCATCCTAAAGCAGAAATTACCTCATTAATAATTAGTGCCTCAAATAAAGAGTACTCCGAAATTTAAGAAGCGAAAAATCAAGTTGCGGGGCTGGAGTAAAGTAACATGAACACTCGTAGAATTGCCCGAGCTATGCGGACTAGCCCTCTTCAGAAAAACTTGATCTTGGACTCTCAGCGAAGCGCTAAGATAGTTTCCTCTTCGGAACTCAGAATGCGTTTGATGTTACCCAGTGGGTTCGATGGGTTTAGATTCATTCTAGCGGTGAGCAGCAATCGTGACTCCACAGAACGACTCGCTTAGAGTAGTGATGCGTACCGTTTCCAACGAGACGCAGTCTTGCGTTTATTGAACTTCCTATCTGTGCTGGAAATGTGCAGCAGAGAGTTAGAATTGTTACCTTTGTATATCTGCAAAAGGAACTCACTTCAGGATATGTCGCTATAGGTTTACACATTAGACACTCTTATTAGGAACACGGTTTTTGGGCCCCTGAAAATGGTTAAAAACGGCTTTACCAGGCTACCGTATCTCGTAAAGACTAAAACACCAACCGCGTTCGACAAACACACGCGTTGGCCTTTAAACCACACTTCCTACCATAAATAGATATATGTTACTGTTTAAAACTCCCATAGGTAAGGAAAAGAACATTCCGTGAAATAAATAACAGGCATTTTATAGCCTATACCATTATTCTGTATGTACTCAAGACGCGAACATTTGTCAATTACGTGATATTCTGGGACAGCAAAGAACGAATAGACGGGGCTTGAGAATACGTAGAACAGTGGATGCTAACATGGAGGTAATTAAACTTTCAGAGCTTTTCTTTTCGTACCTATAGGAAAAAGAAAATTAGTATGCATTTCTAACAACAGACAGCACCCCTATTAGGGAAACTTTGCACGCAGTTCGAGTGACTCGCGCTTAGAGGTAACACTGAGTTACATACGCCGGGTAGCAGCAACACGTCTCCTCGTCGACAGCGAGGTTATCATAGACGGCGACACACACCTAGGTACAACGACAGGAGTTGGGAGAGGAGTCGGCCGTTGTCTTTTGTTAAGGAACCATCCCAGCGTTCGCCTCGTGTAATTTCGGGAAACAATGTAAAACAGAAATCAGGATGACCAGAGCCGGGTATCGAACCCTGGTCCTCCTGAATGTGAGTCGAGCGTGTTACCGTTGCGCCACCTCTCTCGGTCATGAACCCCTGAGTGTGTGGTTGTCGCACACGAGCAGAGTACTTGTAGGGACGCAGGAACAACTTGGACCAGACTGAAGACGTCGCTGTGAGGTCGGCTGCGGAGCAACGACACGAGCTGGACCACTTGCCAAGGTTCACGGTGACCATCCAGCACCCCTCTCCCTCCTCTTTCGTAGTGCGAATACCGGGACTCCGCCCACAGCGACCAGTCCCCCTCGGAGGAAATCTTCGGCCACCCGTGCCAGCTTCCTCTCCTCTTACCCGGCCCCTGCCCTACACCGTCGGCAGTGGCGTAGCGTGGTCGTGTTACGAGGCGTGTTATACTTAGGGCCAAGAACTTTCTGCAAAAGGATTTTGCCCCAATTTGTTACAATGCCGTACGTGCAGCTGTGCTTCGTGGTTATTGGCAGCGTGTCTACGTGAAGTGACGTCTCTCGTTTGACTGTGCCAATCATAATAAGGTTACTGCAACACCACACGCCCGTGATTTGCAGGTAGAACCTCAAGACACGTGCTAAATATAGCATACAATCACTGACTATAAAGCACAACTGCAGATATGCACGAAATGCACTGAAACAAACAGGGGCATAGTTATTTTCGCAAAAAGTTCATGGCCGCAGCTATACTGGATCCTACAAATCGCTTTGGACACGCGGGGTCTATGTGCCTACACTTCATATCTAGAGACCCGACAATCTCGCGGGTCCAACGACCTGCCGGCTGGCTTCTACAACCGCTTGCACACTCTGTCCTCTGCTGCTTGTCAATTGGCTGTTGCTCAAGTGAATGGAAAATTGTGCAAGTCAATGGCCGACCGAACGCTAACAAACGCCCGTTAACGGTACGGACAGTTAATTAAAAAAAAAAAAAAAAAACAGTTTGGAATAAAAAGAACATATATCATAAAACATAGAAATATAGATAAAATTCTAGAAATATTATTTTAATAAAGTAGTTGATTCTAAGTAGCAAAGTGATGTGATTTTCGTACCTGTCTGATAATGCGTCTCCAGAAGATATTTTACATGGGTTTGAACTCGATGTAAAATTACTTTTGAATAATAGCGCGTTTTTGTAATTATTTATAAACAGGGACGGGAAATTTTCGCGAATTAAATGACCTGCAGGCTAGAATCCATTGTACTATGCATACTCAAGCCCCGTCTATTCGTTAATTACCTCCTGTTCCACTGAGTAGCAGGTAGTGGACAAATAGTAAGGGCTTAAAAGTATTATAAATTAGCTAAAATTTTAGTAAAATAATTGATATTATATTTAAAATGTTATATTTTACAAATTGTCCTGATGAGAACAATACCAGGACAGTGTCAATATTTTGAAATTGTTAAATTGTGTTAAAATGAGTATTTTTTTGTTGAATTTTAGAGTTAAATGGATGATTTTAAAGAATTTTAAAGATTTTGTAGCTATCCGCCGAACTATTGTAGGTTTTTTTTTGGATAAATTAGCGATTTAAAACAACTTAATTTAATATTGGTTAAGCCCTAGGATTATACCGGAAATAAACTTTTGGAAAAAAAGTCAAATATTAGGTAATATTTACACGGTAATTTGAGTTAACAATACTGAAATTAAGACCACTGAGGTTTTGTCCTGAAACAGGTATTTAACGTTCTACTGTCGTACTTCAAAATGCACTAACCGTACGTATACGAAACTCAAAAGTGTGCACTGAACTTTGCTATAGACTTTCCACCAGCAGAATTATATATGGATCGGTTAAATCTTGCCCGCTAGTTCAATGCTTGGGTTCGTTGTGGCGATGTGGCATTTAATACGCTTTTCAAAGTCGTCCTTATAGCTCCGTCACTTCTGAGCCTGTAACGCGCAGACGTCGCAGGTATTTTAAATACAAAATGTGCTGTAGTCAGCAGTGGCGAAACAAGCTCTCCAATTTAGGGAGGGGCAGGTAATTTGAACTCGCTTTACAACTTTTAATTTCATTTTACAAAATCTAGAAACAAATATACATATATACATCAATATTTGACCAGAAGGCCTACTTTACACAGACATTTCCTTAAAAATTAAATAAAACTACTTGCCAAACACTTGCACCCGACAGTCATTACTATTTACAAACTCGCGGCACACTTCGTTATTATCATTATAACATAATTTAGAATTTGATGACGTTATTTACTAAATGTACTTCGAACTAAATTAGCTTGTTTTACCATTTTTACTTGGCCACATACATATGGTGTAGTGCAAAGACTTCATTTGGGCGCCCATTTAGTATGGTTTTCGGCGCCCTTTCCAACATTTAGGAGGGAGTCAATGTATAACCCCCCCCCCCCAGTTGTTACGCATCTGATAGTCAGGGCATCAAAGTGATACGCCATGCACGTGGGCAATCGTCACTGATCTTGACAGTTGTGTGGGCAACGGTCCAGGAACCTGTCCAGGGTAGTGAGCAGTAGATGAAAATCAGGATAGCTGCAGTGTCACGTGTGGTAACGGCTGCCTCGGCTTCTGGGTTGAGGCCACGTCTACATTGAGGTTTCTCTTGGCATTTATAGTTGTTTCGGGATAAAGTGAGCACTTTTTAAACCGTAGTCACTTTTTTTTCCTTTCAGCTAATATAGGATTCCTTGTCACTTTTGAACTTAACAAAGCTTCCTAAGTAACAGTCAAAGTGTACAGATTGTATCTGACTCAAACGTTAATGTCTGAAGACACAGTAAATATAATTTTTTAAAAATAATTATTCTAGACGGCGTGGTCTTCAAAAATACTCACTTTATCGCGAACCACCTATAGGCAAGATTTGTCTGCCCTCTTTATAGAGGATCACTGAAGATATTAGTGATGGGTCTTGTCGAAACGTCGGGAGAAAGCTTAAAACACATGTTGCCTCAGCCGAATGCAGCAGAGACCAGAAAACAGTACTGGACACGGCTTCTACTGCAGCATTGCAGACGGTAGACACATTTGTGCTAGCTGGGTCTAGCTAGCCGAGGGTATGTATATTATACGACGACTCGAAATTCGAAATCGTGGTGCTCGCTTGGCCGTATTGTTTACATTTAGTTAAGAACTGAAGTATACAATTAACAGTATGTACCTGTACATTTTTATCTAGCCAGTGTCTATAAAACATTAATAATTATCATGATAATGTTTTGAAATGATTTAGTTAGCTCTAACGGCCACAAAGAACGCTGGTATTGTGTTCCCAAAAATACTCTGTCTTGTGTTTTCGTCAACCAAGCAGTCAAGATCAGTAATGACTCGGGCTACTGAAGCATTCCATTCAGCCCCGCACATTTATAAGCGACTTCATCTTGCAGCTTCATAGTGCATTGCAGTGTTCTCTCCAGGGCTATTATGCCGGGCGCCCCAGCCGGCTAGTTTTCTTTACCACCCGGCTAAGAAACAGACATTCCCATCAACATCATCATCAACCTTATTCCACGATGCACCCAGCTGGTTTCGTGAACCACCCAGCTCTAAATTTTTGCTGGGGAGAACACTGTACATTGTAGTTCACGACACGTGTAGCCGGCTGGATATTCCAAGCCCTCTAAAGGCGCCGCAGAATAGGTGAAGAGATAGAACCTGAATTCTCGCGTGTGCACGCACAGCTGAGGGTTAATTCAACTAAAGGTTAGGAAGATAATCGTATTTCTTACTGGCGAGTTTGGCAACAGACCATTTATGCCTCTATTTGTGCAAGTCCTACAAGAAGTGTTGTAAAACGAAAGACTGTAAAAAATAATTATTGGCTGTACTACATGAAGAGATAAACCACTTAATTTAAACTATTTACTGACAAAATTATTTTCTACATCCTAATTGTATTTATAAATAATAAAATCACTTCCATAAACACGGACGCTGTGTGAACGAGTTGACACGTGATTTAGTCGCCCTACAGATACCACTTCAATTGGCGGCAAAATTCATCCCTTACCAAAAAAATAACGATTTCCCTAACCTGAGATAGAATAAACTGCAATTAACCTGCTGTATGCTTGATGCTCTCGAATATGGAGACACAATGGTCTTGCGAGTACGTCCAGGTAAATGAAACTGACACGTGATGATGTGTCTTGCATTCACTCGTGTGTCCCTGTGACGGTCGGGATCTTGGCTCGAGCGTTTTTGAAAGAAGCAAGCCTGCGCTTCTGACCAGTTGGTATGCTCTGGGTACCGCTGTCACGAGCGTGGGTATTGCACGAAGATGTAGCCGGTACTTTCACCTTCGCCATAGGAGTGCACCCTGCAATTTCCTTCCTCGCCCAACCTTCCATACAGATCGTATCAGAGCAAGCATGGAAATATCTGTTTTCTATGTGTAGTTTTCATCCACTCCCTAGACGGAAGTTTTTGGGAGTCTTTCTGCAGGCACTGTTCGGACGATGACCCTTCTCCGCACAGCGCAGCAGCTGTATCCGAACAAGGCATTGTCTTCAGGGAACTGGTCTGTAAACCAGCACACGCGGACAACTCGTTAGCACGTTAGTTAGGATATTATGGAATATTACCTCTTTGTAAAGGAGTCCGCTTGTCTGTAGCTCCGCCGCAAGTTTCAGTTCTTAAGGCTCCCCTGTCTGGATGGATTCAGTGACGATAGTAAATCGTACAAGGCACGTTGGGCGAATTACCAGCTTATCGTTCGTACAGCTTCCAAATACGTCAAAAGTCCACCTTTCAGGACAGGCTTCTAACACCGGAAACTACTCGCTTAAACAATCATACCTCCTAAAAAAATTGAAAGCGCATATATCATGTTATGATCGGTCACCATTATGAGGATGTGGTACACAGATCTACGCTTGCAATTATAGTTTAATGTTGGCTTTTCGGTGCCTATCTGCATTAATTTAAAATAAGGAATACCCAATAAGTGGGGTTTCCAACTTTATTTGCAAAAAAAAAAAACTTAATTTTCAGTCAATGTATTCCTGAACTTTTGCTAAACATTTGCTCATAACTTGGAATAAACTGTTACCGTGGTTTGATCTTTTATCTTCTTTCTATATTAATTTAAAAAAAACAGGGAAACTCCTATTGACCCTCCATTTTTTTTGCGTATATTTATGTCCTACAACTTACGGTGACAGCCAACAGCTTTGATAGTTTGTCACGCGCGGTCCCAGCGCGGAAGATGTAACTTTTCCCCTGGCCAGGGGTAATACTACACGTGTAAAAGAATGACGACGTGATCGAAAACGTGATTATTACTTCATATTTGCGTTAAGAGAAACCGCGCGTGGTACAGTTTAACCACTGGGGCAGTAAAAATGAGCATGCACGCCTAACTTATTACTGCCTTTATGCACAGAGCTCTAATTGACGTGGAGTGTTTTCACTTCTGAATAGATTTTGGCTAGCGTTTCAGAGAAATGTTGGAAAAGTTTCCAAGTTCCGATCATTCTCGGTTCCCCATGTGGGAATCGTGCCGGACGATGCCGCTGGTCGGCGGGTTTTCTCGGAAATCTCCGTTTCCCCCGCCCTCTCATTCCGGCGCTGTTCCATACTCACTTCATGTCATCCCTCACCAGCGCTAAAGACCTTGATGTTCAACGCTGACCAAATTATTTCGTTCTCGTACTTTAAGTAGGTTTACAGTTAATTAATCTGTGTTTTCTCACAAAACAGTCTGTCAGTCTTATGTTAGGTGTGTGTCACTTAAAATTCCTTTTTTCGAATATTCTCTCGCTATTTACAGTAAAAGACTAGCCTGATTGTCCTTCCCACTCACACAAATACACTATCCAAACGTGCTGCGATTGATCTGCCGTCGTACGCACTTGCCACACTGTCACCTCGATGAACTTATCCCGCGCCGCTCCTTGCCGTCGTCGTCATAGTTTTCGCTGACGAGGTCACCTCCGCTGCTTACCAGGCACAGGCTAAATGTCACCTGGCTGCGACGACGCCCAAATCATTCTTGCAGCTCGTGGATGAGGCAGAATGCCGCGAAATTTCTAGGTGTTAGGATAACTTTCCACGATGGCCTAGGTGTGTGCTCTTCAAGGACGGCTCAGAGATAACCACCTACCAGATGGTGCATAATGCCAGCGGTAAGTGGGGACAGAGAAACCCCGCCTGTCACCCAGGAGTGCATGTGGAGAGCGAGAAAGGAAAGGTGGCTTGGCTCGTCACGTCGCAGACGTGCGGCTGAGTGCTGTCTTATTATAGTATGACATCATGGTTGGTGTCGAAAGCCGAAGAAAGGACTGCAGATACTAAATGTACTTTCCGTCTATAAAAAAACTGATTTCAGAAACTCTAAAAATACAATTTTTAACAATTTTTTTTATTAATCATCCTAAAAACCGTATTCCAAAAACACCTATTTACGGAGACGGATATACTGTATGTGCGAACACTTATTTTACAGACGATGTCTTGCTAGCGACTTCTAACAACATGGTTTTCAGCCCTAGTGAGGGGGTCAGAGTTCGGTGCAACGCTGAAATTAAGGGGCGGGAGATCCCTGAGAAGAACCACTGACCAACTCGTCCGGTACGAGTCCCACATGCGAAAATCCGGATTTGTTCGGCCAGGAATGGAACCTCTTAATATCTTGGTGGGCGGCGAGCGTCCTAACATCGGCGTCCACTGCGACCTCTACTTCATCTAGAGCATATCACGCCTGGTCACTGCGTATGCTAGCCTCTAAGCGCAAGTTGCTGAGCTGGCGTGCAGTATACTCGCTTATAATTCGCCTCTATGGCATTATAATTTTGTTGAGTACTATTAAAGGAAAAATCGTATTGCACGCGATTGTTCCGTTTGAAAGATCTATCGGCCGAATCTCTGCCACATCGCTCTGCGACCAGGCCAGACGGTCACCGTAAGAGCTGACCACAATCTCTCCACTTCACTCTAGGCGAGATATGTTTAAGGTATTGGTAATAACGTATTGTTTAAAACTTCTCTCTCTCTCTTTTTTCCTCGAGCCCTCATTGGCGGAGGCTAAGCGATGATAGGGCGTGTAACCCAGGAGCTGTACAAGGGCGTAGCTCACGTCTTCGGCTCGTGATGACCTTCGAGCGGCGAAGGTCTGGCGGAAATGTCGGCGCTCGGCGACTCTTGTCTTGGAAATCTGCGTCAGACTAGATGCGAACTGCGCCGTGTTCAGTGTTGCCAACATTGTTACATTTCAAACAGTAAGTTTAAGGTCAGGAACATTTCAAATAACGTTACTAACAGTCGTAATACTTTTTTTACTAGTATGTTTTATGCGAAATATGCAAATTAATTAATGAAATTATTGTAACTTTTCTAACATTTGCATACGTGAAAAGAACATAACAACTAGCGACTCGAGCTAAATTAAAGGTGTAAATTTTCTTGCACCTTTCACGTAAACCACTTTGGTTGGCGTAAAAGGTACACGAAAATTGACACCTTTGCTTACATACCGCCAAGAAACACAGTTTATCCAGCTAAATTATTATTTTTACCCACTAAAATGTAATTTTAAGTTGGCAGCACTAACGATGGATAGGAGGTTGGTACTACTCTTCTGAATTTTCATTTATCTACTGTTTTTTACTTTTCCACTTTTGGCTTCGGAAATGTATGGGCATATTTGAGATTCACGGAAGGATATGATTTATCCTACGCGATTTTGCATCTGGGGTTTTCTCGTACCTGATTTATTAAACGCACGGTTTAGCCATCTTCACTTTTGTAGGATAAAGAATCGAAATGAATAACATAAACTTGTGTCAGTTTCGAATATGGCGTCAACGTGGAGGGAATGTGTGTATTTGCGTACAGCACAGTAGTACCCAATATGATCGTAACAATGAGCAGTTTTTTGTTTTGTTTTTGAGACGTTTGCAACCGCAGCGTGAGGAAATACAAGCTCGGCACAGCTGCACTTGCTCCGCTTTCTGCACATTTTCTCAACGTGATATATTCATTTTTTCTACCCTGTTTCTAATTCTGAAAGTATAGATTTGGTTTTATAATGCGTGGCTTACAGTAAGGTTAATTCTACTAAACGTTAGAAAGAAAAAAATGTGTTATTTTATGGGATATTTTGACACAGGGAAGAATTTTGCCGCTAGTCGTGCTGCTATCGCTAAGGTTTCTAATAACATACAATACCGTAGTAAAATATAATTTATTCAGCCTTGGCGGAGAGAGAAATAATTAAATTTAATTTTGCAACAAACTAATTTCGGCCATTAAGGCAACCATCTTTCATCTATTTCAAACAATTGTAAATAACTCAAATATTTTTAATCAAAGTGCGTTGAAAAAATTTGAGACTGTGCACAGTCATACGATACATAATTTCTCCAGAGCGATTTTTTAAATAATGTACAGTTTGCTTGCATAAAAATTGTTTTGCTTCATGTTGGCTTATTTTGACAACAACATATGTGATATGTCAGGGGGAAAATCTAAAAATCCGTTTGGTATATTGCAACAGAAACATTCAGATACAAACGATGATATATGTGTTAAATCCGTAAGAATGAATTTTTGATATGTATTCATTTGCGTTAAAGAATATTTTCGGAACCACTGTAAAGCTAAAGAGCGAAGCCTTAAATGATCAACTTTATGTAACTTAAAATTCAAGAAAGCTCTGTTATTAGTCAGTTCAGCGCTGAGCCAAACTTTTAACACTTATCTTTCCAGTTCGTAGTAGAATTAACCTAACTTAGAAATATCCCACAGACTGATTTCATAAGCGTTTGACAAACCTTGGCCCATTACTCGTCTTCCTTTTCGTCCTTCAGAACTTGTTCGTCTCAGACGGGAGAAACCGCGGGAATTGTTTTCTTATCAAGTTGTTTTCGTCAACGTCTATGCCTAACATCGAGAATTACTTAATCGTCAAGACATCGTAATGTAGAACGTGGTAGTACTAACCTAAAAAGTAGGAAATATTTCTTGTCTACGCCTTGTTAAACTTAATTGTATTTATCTGTCTCGACGTTTCTCTCACGTATAGGTTGGCGGTGTAGCGCTGGTCCCTTCCAAAGTAACGAAAGTTTAAACTATGATACAGGTAAGGATAATAATATAATTTCTTATGGACGAGTTGCAAGGGATAATTTTCACTGTTAATAGTAGCGTTGGTATTGGTAAGGGGTCACTATTATGCTGGAGCTTACGGAGATAACTTCGGCTACAAAACCAAACATTGCCGAAAAATTAAACGCAACTAGTGGCGGAAATCGCCCCTTACTAAACTAATAACACGGATCTTCATAACCTGTAGTAGAATTTACCTTTGAAGTAACTTACAACTTTTGATGTTCCTGCCTTCAAATCCTCGTTTCCACAAATTGAACAACTAATAAAACTAGAGTGTATACATTTAACAGAGCGATATGTGGTATTAATCTACGTATCAAAGTTTGTGTTCTTCCGTCTTGTATTCAGATACGAGGACTCGGTAGAAGATTTAAAATCTTAACTTTTTTTTAAAGTCTGTTTTGGTCAACCAGACGATGTAACTGACTGAATAGATTTATTTTCATTACGCACAATCCAGCGTGTAGGCCTATATCGGCGTTGTGGAGCCATTGTTCGAGAACTGCTTTAGAATGATTGTTGAATTTTGAAAGTTAACGTTCCAAGCTCGTCTTCGAAGTTTTGTCGTGTAAGATACTCACACTTCTCTAGGAAAAATTAAAATATATGTAAAATATTGATATTGGCGTACAAACTTATTGTTTGAATCTCATATAACATGATAATGTGTATAAGTCTCATACCAGTGTAGAAAGAAACATAATTCATGAATAAACATTAGCTTGAAAAATGCATAAAGTAAGTAGAAGATAAAACCCAAGGGCAATATGTGACGGTTGAATTGTAGCTATTTTTTGGCGGACATTCTTTTCGCCAACAGTCATTATAGCCTACATGGTGTCCCAGCGTTAACCTACAATGGAAAAACAAACTCCGTACATAAAACCATGGGAAATTTTTGTAAACTATACAGAAAAATGAATGATATTTGTATGCCATTAGTGACAACATACACAACACGATTACTTCTTTAAAATTTTTCCAGTGTAATGACATCCTTCCTGGTTGACACATTCACACACACGGTACAGAATGTTCTCTATAACTCGCAACAATGTTGCCGCCAGTATTGCGTTAATTTACTCCACAATCCGCTGCTTTACTGTGTCCAGTTTGGGTGGACGTGTTTGAAACACTCGAGTTTTGAAGAATACCCACAGGAATAAATTCGTATGCCGACAGATCGGGTGAGCGGACAGGCAAAAGAATAAAGGTAACAGTTTTTTTGGACATACACCATTACGGGTGAATTTTGCCATATTGCAGATAAACCTACAATAAAATAAAAATAAAGGAAGGTGCTTTTTTCACACACCCCATTTTTGTTGGTTTGTTACTATTTTTTCGTCTGTCTTTTTTTTTTGTCGTGTTTCTTCAGGTTACTATATTCCATTTTGGAACTAATTTTGTGTTGTTTATATCTGTTTTTGTCCTTGGGATGTCTTGTGGGATATGACTAAATTCCTTTTAGGAATTACCTGTATGTTTTATGTCTGTTGACTACATCTTACTGGCTTTTCTTCCTTTGTTTGTTTTATTGTGGGCTTTCTGCAATACGGCAACATTCGCCCGCAATAGCGTATGTCCAAAAAAAAACCTGTTTTGCTTATAATACGAACTTATTGCAAGAACCGTTCAAAGATCACAGGCAAAACAATGTCACCAAACCATGAACATCGTCCGTACAGTGCGGTGTGCGCTGCGGCTCCATATTGTTGCAAATAAACTGTTACTAGATAGGCGTTGAGGTCGCGTACTGCTGGGCACACTAACGCTGTCAGCATCTGCACATAATGTTGGCGAGGTCACAGTTAACCTCGACACCGTTAAAAAGAACCAGTATAACTCCAAAGACTAACATGCTGCACTATACTGTAACCCTGCGATTGTGAAGAAGTTGTTGTGCTGCTGGCGAGGATTATTGTCGCTCCAATAGTGCATGCTCTGTTCGCGTTGGTTCAAGATGTGCTTCATCTGACATTATCGGTCGACTAAGAATACCCGGTTCCTCATGTACTAGAGCGATAAAGTGCTCACAGAAGGCACTCCTCGACACAAAATCACCGTCGCACAACTCCTGCACCAGCTATGGTTTGTAAGGATGATACATGACATCGCTCACAGGTCACAGTTAGATTCGTAGTTAACTGTCAAGCAAGGGCTAATTAGCAAAACGGATATTTCCGCAGTTAATTTTAATTGTATAAATTTGTTAGCGGCTGCGCTCAAATGGTTTTCAATTTAATGCATCGTTTAGTCGTGCAACAGTTTAGTGTAAGTACTTAACAATATTATCTTAAGTAATTCGTTAAAAAAATCTGGGCCTATATTAGCTAAATCTGTTCAATAACTATTTTTTTAAAGATATTTTACATTAAAGTAAATAAATGACGTTTTTTTTTAAATTTGTAAAATAAAATTTGCGGAAGCACTCGTAACTGACAGAAGTTTCATTGCAGTCGGATGATTGGTATAGGAACGCATACGTTTCAGACATACATTCATTTATATAGGCTATATAAATACATGTGGCAGGTATGTGCGTGTAATTTGTTTGAAAGCGAACCCTAGGCATACGTCACATGTTGACTGATTATAGTAAAGTAAGCACGTTTAAAAACCCTGATTTCTATTTTTTCTATTGATTCTTATATTTCAGCCACTTTTTCATACATACAAATATAACGTTGGAAGTAATAAACACCGTGATTTTAGCAAACTTAGCAAACTGAAATCAAACGAGGCCACGTTCAAATACATTTTTAATATCATTCTTCACAAGGCATACTTCGAAAATGCTCATTTTACCATGCCGTCGCAACTCATTTTGCCGCCCTGTGCAAAACATTCTTATCGCCCCCACCCCCCTCAACCTCACGATAGAAAGTAGCAAAATGGGGATAAAATAAAGCCACAGACATGTTAGTTAATCCGTTTTATTTACAAGTTAAAAGGAATACTTTGTAGATAAAGTGAATCAAGAACTTTGCCGATAAAATGAGTCAAGAACCATACTGCATCATTTTAATTTTTCAGCCTACCCACCCACCCCCGCCGCCTGCGCTCCTACTTTTCTTTCGCCCTGTGCTCTCGCATGGTTACGCCGGCCCTGAATATCATATAAGGCGTGTTCCGTCGAAGCTCTGTGTGCAGTTTTGGCTCTAGACTGGGAGAGTGGGGACGGGAGATATCGGCCACACAGGGAGATGGACCACGTCAGTGGGTCGTGCAGAGGTCGTCTATTGACAGAGGGGTGGCACTTCCTGTCGCTATCACAGTCGCCGCTCGACAGGGAGTCGAGGGGACACGACAGCTCACTCTAGATAAGGCCGGCCGCGAGGTTGCACCGCGGGGCGTCACGATCCAGGTTATCGTCGTGGAAAGTTGCACGCCTACGTACATGTGTGTGTATTTCTACTGGTAAGGCGGCGTGACCCAGTGATCTCCCGGTGAGCTTTCCACTTCCGAGACTTCGCCCCTGTCCGGCATCCGGTCCTCCCGTCCAGGAGAGCTGTTCGCGCCAAACGTTTTCACTGTTGTGGTACCGATAGCCGTTTCTCGGCACTGTGTGGGCGCTCATAGTAGTTGCGTCAAACAATAGTAATCTAAACTTGCTGCAACGCAATTCAACAAGAGGAACGAAGGCGCATCTATCATGCGCTTCAAATGCGCTGCTGTGTATTCGTAAATACGTTTATTTTATGAACCTGTTCCACATGCACCCATCGTGTCAGTGTACAAGGATGGAATGACATTGTTAAGGGGGTCGCCTACTCTGCGCTTAAAATGCGTTGTGTGTTCGTAAATATTTTTCCAAACAAAACTATTCCAAATGCGCCCATTGTGCCAACGTAAGAAAAGAAAACACTTTGGACAGTGTCGAACGGTTATTGTTAAAACACGATGCTCATAACAAACACGGTTTCTAAGCTCTCCAACATAGTTTAAAATGACATTTACAGACTGAGTTCCTTGTACATCCGGTTATTACAGTTTCACGTACGGCAGATTTGAGACATGCACTGAACTTCTCTATAGACGTTATACCAATAAGATTATATTATCACCGCTTAAGGTTGTTCAAGTGGGGAAAAAACATAATTTTATATTTGTATGAAATAGTGTTAGTTTTGTACACATTACTTGAGAGTACATATACCTCTAACGGAAAACAATTAGCTCATCTAGTTTTCCCGTAATTGCACTTCAAAGTCAAAATTTGCGTATTTTTACTTCATACAAAACTTGAAAACCAGTTAACATAATGAAATGAAAAAAATCATATCAAAACTACGCGTTACTGTCTATGGCCTGTAGCATTTAAAACCCGTTACAAAAAATGTTTATGTTAAATAAAAAATTTCAAAATTTAATTTTTTTTTGGTACTTTTAGAAATTTA
>PNEQ01072913.1:0-17950 GCA_003012365.1 Medauroidea extradentata | reverse complement strand
GTATGCTTCAAGCCGTAGACGGTGACGTGTAGTTTTGAAGAGATTTTTTCCATTTCATTATATTTACTGGTTTTCAAGTTTTGTATGAAGTAAAAATATGCAAATTTTGACTTTGAAGTGACATTACGGGAAAACTAGATGAGCTGATTTTTTTCCGTCAGATGATAATGTACTCTTAAGTAATGTCTACAAAACTAACACTATTTTATACAAATATAAAATTATGAATTTTTCCCCACTTGAACGCCCTTAAAGCCCCATAGTAAGAGTGGATCGGCGGGAATCCTACACGCTAGTTCAAGTGCTTGTCTCGTAGCGGCTATGCGGCGTTTGATGCTCGCTTCAAGATTGACCTTACAGCTCCATCGCTTTTTGAGCCTCTGACGCGCGTATAGTCGGCTTGTTCCTTAGTTTTGCAGTGATTTCGATAAAAAAGTTATTATTGTTACCTAATACTCTTATCAAAATTTTGCTCCACAGTTTTCACACCAATGTGTCATAATTTGAAGATGAATTTTTTTGTAGCAATGTACTGAACAGTTTTTTTTTAGATTTCATCACCATAGCACCTCATTTTTTGTCGTAAAAATAAGCCAATATAAAGCAATTTATTAAATGTGACAAATGGTACATAATTTTTACAAACATCCACAATATTGTGCATCGTGTGACTGCACATTATCTCAATATTTTTCAAGGCTTTTGGTTAAAAATTTTTTGAGTTATTGGCACCAGTCTGAAAAAGAAAAACTAAGGAACAAATCCTTAAGACACCACGTTACTTAAAACACAGTTTCTAAACCCTCCAGCGTAGCTAAAAACGGCCATTTCAGACTGCCGTACTTCAAAATGTACTATCCGTGTATCCGGATATATGTGGAACTTAGGTATGTAGTCAACTTTACTACATACTTCACACCAATACATTTATATGGTCACCGCCTAAAGTCCTGTAGTAAAGACGGAACGGCAGAAATGTTGCGCGCTAGTTCAGAGCTTGGCTCGTTATGGCGATGGGGCATTAGTAGCGTGCTTGAAGGTCGCTCTTATATCTCTGTCGTTTATAAGCTTCTAAAGCGCAAAACCGCCCAAAGTAGACGGCGCCAACCCGAGACTCCAGGCGGTAACATGGGTAGGAATTACATGATTAATAATATTATGTATAGCCCGGTCATGTGTCGAAGCTGCACATGTGCCACAACTAACTTTTGTTCTTCTCTATGCCGTCCACATTGATGCAGGATTTTTTAATGCTATTATTTAAATACCCTGAAAACAATTATCAATTGAGTATTCACAATACGAATTAACTCTAAAAAGAAGTTACTCGTATTTATTACACATTTTAATTACTGTAGCAATATTCTCCTATCCTTGGTGCGTAAAAATGTTTTCGTCCGAAAGCGATTTCATTATAGGTCACTGACCCCTACCTTATTAAATTTAACATGTAAATTCCTAGCTAGGGCTCCGAGGTAGGCAGTGTCCTTCGGCAACAAATTCTTTTGTCGAAATGACCCTTACCAAGTTATAGGGGACATCATGCACACATTGCCCACTGGCGTTAAAGTAATTCGCTGCCCACGTAGTCGGGAAGTACGTTCAGTTTCCTGTGCACACCCATGGATAAGGTTAATTCTACTACACGCTAGAAAGGTCAATGTTATAAGTTTGGCACAGGGAAAATTTCTGCCGCTTGAGCGCTGGTATCGGTAAGGGATGTAACCTGACCAATCACAGAGCTTTCTTGAATTTCAAGTTACATAAAGCTGATTTGAAAGGCGAAATTAGTTTCTTTTCACTTTAAAATTAAGTATAATGACTTCTATCATTTCCAAGCTTATTAAAATTTAATTTTAGTGTGGTTTCGTGTTTATCTGATCCCTTAGCGATTGTAGCGAAACTAGAGGCAGAAAATTTCCCTGTGCCAAACTCTCCCGTAAGAAAACACATTTTCTTTCTAACCTTTAGTAGAATTAACCTTGCCCATATGGAGAATGTTTCGCTTCAAAAGGATTTAGCAGGAGAGCTAGCGCATTTCCCCTCCCGGCGATTCGACTCGGGCTCGAATCTCGGCGGATTTTCGCAGAGGGGAATTGGGACGAACGATGTCGTTAATTGGCGGGTTTTAACTGGGATCATCTTTTCCACCCCACCTTTCTCCTCCATTATTCTGACGTTGATTCAAACACATCTGAAATCATTCTTCATCAGCTCTGAAAACCTTGCTGTTAATACCGGACCTAAATATTTTCTATAAACGAATGTTAAACAGTTTTCTCAACGATATAGTATGCTACCGCCTATTTGTTGCCTCTATAAATTACGTATTATAGTTACATTTAATTTTATCATTTGTTAAAGCCACCTATAGTGGCACAATTCCGTCATCCAGAGTTTATTCTGAACAAGTATCTACCTTTATCGCAATCGCGAGCTGTAAAACCTAGCCTTATCTTTGTTGTCGAGGAAGGGTGCTTGCAGCATTGGAACGACGACCTCGCTTACTAATTGGCTTCCCTGTAAAGAGCGTAGCGACAAGGTGTGACATGTGTTGATATTATCAGCGAGTTGATGCAGGAGTTTTGCAACCTGTGTCCCACGTGTCTTGGGTAGGATGGTGTCCTCCACACGCGGGGAAGAAAACTTATTTTCTTTCAATGTGTAGACTGTTAAGGGGTATTGATCCCTACCACCTTGGATTTATCTGTTTCTTCTCGATAACTTCTGTTCCAGTCGATGTATCAAAATTTGTCACAAGGCATAGGTACAACTTAATCGATTTTCTGTAATTGCAAGAACCATAATATATTCATTATTTTGCAACGGGAAACAGCTGAAAAGGAAAAATTGCTTTATTTACGGGAGCGACTACAGAGGCCGCAACATTAACAGAAACAATGCCACATGGATTCCAAAAAATGAATGAAGCAATAAACTATTTGTCAGCGTGAAAAAAGTAAAACAATGTGTCTATTTCCTGATTTATAAGAAAAACCGTAAAACCGATCTGACAGGGATCAATCCCCCTTAAAACCTATATTATTTTCCATATGAGTCTGTTTATTATTACTGAACTGCTGTATATGTAATACTGCTAAGTATAAGTAGCCAGTCATGAGTGAGAGATTTTGGTCAGCGCTTAACATCGAGGTCTTCAGCGCTGGTGAGGAGTGACATGAGGTGAGTATGGAGCAGCACCGGAATGAAAGGGCGGGGGAAACGGGAGGTCCGAGGCGAATGTTCTAACCATTCGCCCACCGCGCCCCCCCAACAGTCATGAAATACAATTGTGTTTTTGTGGTAATAATTCGTGCAGTAAATTCTTGTAACACAATGATTACAGATAGTTAGAGATGATGGTATATTGCGAATATGTTTTGTGGCAACATACCCTTGAAAACACTGTAGTTTCTTGCAACATTACTATGACTGGGCGATGTACGTCTGGCACAAGGTAGCTGTCTTCCATGCCAACAACAGGCAACAAATATTACAATAGCGGGATTCTTGCTGGCTCAGTCAAATAGGGCAACAGCTCCACGTACAAGGGAAAGCCAGTAATAATCCAATAAGGTGAACGTGCTTTGAAATCCAGCAAAAAGTCAAAAAGAGTTCCAACGATAAACCATTATCACCCATTCCGATACGGATAGTGTAAAATCGGTAGAATCTTTGTGCCACCGTATATTGCAACATAGTATAGCGGCCTGCTTCTTGTATAATTGGAGGATGGTTACGTAGTTGTTCAAAGACGAACCACACTATCCAGTAGCGGCGCACCACAAGTATCATTGGCCCAATCAAATGGTGACAAACCAATAAAGAAAGAACGACATATATGGACAGGTTATATTGAAGCCTAGCAAACAGTCAATTTTTCCCCATAGAAACAGTATCCTTAAGATTCCACTCCACCCTTGAGTACCAGTTCTAGGTTTTCAAGTAGTAATATTAGTTTTACAGCATAAATAAATAATGTGTTCAGGTAGAACTAATTTTATGTACATTTTTTTCCCGCAAAATTTGCATTGTAAAATGTAATTCGTAAACAGAACGAGAAAAAAATTGGTACACTATTTTCTCTCACACTGTTTACTCATTGCATTTAACGTGTAAAGCAAATTTAGCGTAGCCTATGTATACATTAAATTGGATATACCTAAATACATTTTTTATTTATTCGAAACAAATTACGGTATAAAAACAAATAATTTGTACATCAGGGGTATAGTGGAATCTTAAGTCTGGTGTTAGAATATTTGGTCTGTATTCTCGGTTGTGCCTCAGTATCGTCAGTTCTCAAGGAAAGAAACTAAGCGTAATTAACAATGTCAATACTGAACACAGACTGACGTTTTTGAACCAAGCTTTCTTTCACTTACCACTGTCCCACTCTCCAATATCCGTTCTCTCCCACCAAGTTTCTCCAACGCCTATGAGACCTTACAAAACGGTCTAATGAATATTCAATCACGCAACCTGCAGATGCTAAATATAACCTACTCTACACAACAAACTCGTTGCGAGCATGAAACCCGGATGTCTACGGAAATTAGTGTCGAGCGAGAAGATAGACTTGTAAGATTCAAGGGAAGGCATTGGAACGGATGGGTGTACACTGTAAAAACACTTGATAAACAGTATTGTAATGTTTTAAGTCATATATAGGGTGGGCTCTCACATCAGCTTGTAAATAAAACAAAGGGTTCGTTATTAAACACGTTTGGTAGCATAATCATTAGAGATGATGGTTTATCGCTGGAAAACTTGACTGGTTACTGGGTTTCAACGCACGTTCAGCTTATTAGATTATTACCGGCTTTAACTTGTACGTGGAGCTGTTAACCTATTTGACTAAACCAATAAGAATCCCGCTATTGTATAATTGATACATGTTATTGGTCAGCAGACAAATACGGAGTGGCAGACGCGTATCGTCCAATCATACATGTTGCGAGAAACTACAGTGTTTTCGAGGGTATGTTGGCACAAAACATTTTCGACATACCATCACCTATATAAATGACTTGAAGTACTTATATTACTGACTTGACCAATCAGTAGTTGCCCTGAGTGAAACGACGTTTTGTATTGAAATGCTATCAGTTTTGTTGTCAGGACAATTTATACAGGTAATAAAGGAACCATGTACAGTTGATAAATTTTTTCAGTTTTCCATGTACCAATCCTCTAAACGACCCTGCCTTTCTTAGCCCTGGTAAAACAAGTATAAGGATCTTTAATGATATTGCTTTCGGACGGAAACAATTTTTTGCAAGGAGAAGAGTAAAATATTGTAACATGGAATAAATCTGGGGGGGGGGGGGCAACAGAGACAGTAAAATACTACTCGTCTTCGAGAAAGGATCGCCTCGGTGAGAGGCAAGCGTTCGAAAGAACAAAAGCGAAAGAAAATCATGTCCAAGGCAAGGCTGTAACATCAGCTACGGGGCTGCAGATAGTATCTGACCAGCCTAGAGAGAGCTCACAGCTGTGTAAGTGGCCGAATTCCACGAGTCGACATTGTGGCGAAGTTTCTCGGCCATGTGTCCGTGGAAACGCCTTGGGCCGCGGGTGTACGTTTGCAAATCAGCACGCCCCTGACAGATAGCACGCTGTAGGTACAGGAGAGAGCAAACACTTTCTCTCCACCCCTCCCCTGACTGGCTGGCCTATGGCACCATTATGCTCGTGTATGTGCCCCCACTGTATGAGGCGCCCTTTGACCTGCACGACCCCCTCCTCATTCCAGCTGCAGTGGTTTCTCTACACGCCGTCTGACCCCAAGCTGCAGGCATTCTCAAGGACGGGGCTGAGTAATGTTGCATTTACAATAGCGCGACAGACGATACAATTATTTGTCAACCAATAAGCATCGGGGCTTCTGTGATGTCAGTGCGACAAACATGGTGGGCGCGACGCGAATACCGAATAGAAAGCATCTATATTTTATTAGCGTTACAAAACTGGAATACGGAATATAATTTTGTGACCAAATGTTGGTGAAACTGGTGGGTTTGTAGTAAATTGCATTTATTTAAGGTGAATTTTGTTTGTAATTGTGAGCAAATCATATCCTTTGTAAGCAAACGTGCGATTGTGACTTTATTTTCACATTTGGGATTGCCAGTAGGTATTTCAACATTACAAATAAACGAAAAAAATTGAAATAGTCCCTATCTACGACAGTCGTACTAGACGTTAGTATGTAGTGGTATTGAACTATTAACATTTAATATTGTTTTAGTACTTGTCGCGCGGCAGACGAACTATTGTTCGCAATAACGGAGATTTTTAGTGTCGCATTGAGCACTTCGAATCACTTTCGTAGCGCTATTGTAAATTCGACATCATCCGCGGCTTTAATTCTAAAGGGTTCCCCCTTTCCCTTCCTGATAAATTACACGTATGTTTCTGAACTGTATTTATTGGCACTAAGCTAACATTTTCGGTCAATCAGGAAATCTATATTCCATAATTTGTATTATTGCTGTAGTAACAGGAATCAGCCTGAAGTGATGATAAACCGAACGGGCAGTCAGTCACAGCGGCTTTCAGGGTAGAACCCTTGACCTCCAGAATGTCAGTCGGTCATGGCCAGGCCAGATATGCGCTTGGTGCAGTCTGCGCAGTCATCGGACCGGTTAGTTTAGTTTCTCGCCTCTGGAGTCCAGTTAGCGAAGTTGTCGGGATGAAAACGATAGCGGAATAACCCGCAAATCTCATTCCTGTTCCAAGTGACTGCAAAAAAAAAAAACATTTTTCGTATCTGTGCTTCGTCTTTGAGTACAAGAGGATAAGCAGGCGTGTAGTATCTCCGTTGCCAGCTCGGCTGCTCAGGGGTGGTCTTATCAATTTCTGACGCAGTAACAAAATTGTCATATTGCATGTCCTGTAGTGGAAGTTTTCTGTTTGAAAACCGTGAAAATGCCAGTTTTATGTAGTTTCCATTTGTGAGAAAATAATACATTAAACGTAAATTGAAATAAAAAAAACCCAGCTTACAGGATACTAAATTTCGAATCGATCAGACCGGTACAAGCTGCTCACATCCCTTCAACAATTAGATAAGTGCTGATCTTCAAAAGGCTGTATTTTTTTGTGACATAACTATGTTACTGTTATTTATAGTCTCAACAGGAAGTTAATGTTGAATTTTATTTCATATACCTCAATACATTACTAAAGAAACAGTCTAATTTCCTTTTTGTAGTTGCCATGAAGACAAGTTCTGATGAGTCTACTTCAAACAAATTAATATCTAAAAAATTTAAATACATTTCAAACAACTCTAGATGTGTTAACAAAGCAATTGTACATCGCAATATAACTTTAAATATAAGATACGTAATCCTCAACAATCTCCTTAAATGACAGCCTACGTTTTCAAAGCACTGCGGATTGTTTAACGGACGGGGCATAGGGCGGACAGCCAAATATTTGCACGTAGTAGGAAGTAATTTACTGCAGAAAGTCCGTTCCTTCCTCACTCATGTACGGTTGTAAATTTCACTTGCTGACCACATACTGCAACTGGTCGCCTGGAGAGGTGAAAGGTCTTGTACTCGGTTGTTGGAAGTTTTCTTCTCGTGAATTGTTGCACCAGCGTCGAGTAGTAGCAGTGTGCGCTGTTTCGCAAAACTTCAGTTCTGATGCCGTTTACTCTTTACGTGATGTAGTGTCAGGATTTCTTATTAACGCAGTTTTCGTTTATTACAGTAAGTTGGTGGCCTAATTGTAGACACCAGGGGCTATTAGGGGAGAGCGATTTTGCGGTGATTTGCCATTGTCTTCTTCAGTGATGGGGATGACGGGACAAACTAAACACCCAGTCCTTAACCCGGGGAGATAGCATTACACATTTCACATCTCTGGTCGGGTCGCTTGGAATGTTAGTCATACCGCAAGCCAGATTCCGCTGTACGTAAGGCACATTTTACAAGACGAAAGATGCATGCAAAACGTACGCGAAATAGTGACCTCAAACATCATCTCATGCGAGAATTTTCTCATACAGGGTGAATCTCGAACGAAACCAGGAAGTAAGTATGAAAGGGAGGATGGTAAGAAAGTGGGTTTTACGTCTGGTAGACAGCGAGATCATAAGACACGGCTTCACAACTTGGAACAATAACAGGCGCTGGTAGAGGAGTCGGCGATTGTCTTTGTTAACAGCGCTTGGTAGACAAATAAACGATGAAAACTTCAATTGATTCCTACGCTTTTTTCGAAGCCAATATGAATAAAATAGTTACCTAATGACAATCCTAGATAATAGTCTTTGCCAACTTTTTGAGTAAATATTTATCCAAAATTACTAATTCGTTACGCGTGATCTCTTGCGCCGCAGTTAAATGCACGAGATTCCGGCGTCAGAGATTGTACCTCAGAAGTTCGTAACACTGGAAACTATTTTGTTTGAAACGTTGGCTAAATATATTGTCTAGGATTGCTGTTGTTTAATTTTCGCAAATTAGCTTAAAGAAACCTACAGTTATAGATTAATGCTTTTAGCGTTGAATTATGTAGCACGCCCTCTTAAGGAACCATCCCAGCATTCGCTTGTAGTGATTTCGGGAAATCGTGAAAAGCCGAAATCAAGATGCCGGAGCCGGGAATCGAACCTGTATCCTCCAGAATGCCAGTCCAACGTGTTACCGTTGCGCCACCACGCTCGGTGGAAGGATTCTCATTGGTCGTTCTGTGCTGATCATGTGACCACCTGTAAACCGGTAATTGAATTGTCCGAAGCGGAATTTGTCGAGTCATTAAGCAGTCACTTACACTTTTTTTTAATCAAGCAGACGTATGTATTCAGAAAATACTGCAACAGTGTGTTGTTATTATTGTTGTTAGTGCTGGACTGAAAACTAGTAGAGAATATTTTTATAAAATTTATGATAATTGAATATCGTCAGAGGCCATCAGCCAGTCTCCTACCTGGCAAGGACTTGCTGCGAGCTGTACGTGTGAAATGTTTCCGGACAGCGTTGTTGTGATATCTTAGCATGAGAGTTGGCATGATGAATCTCCCTTCAAGATAAAATCCCGCATCGTGTAAATGATGCTTTCTCGGGATCATAAAAATGATCGTTGCACCAAACATATACCAACGCTTAAATAGTAGGATTGCTCAGACATGTCTGAAGTCGTGTAAAATGGAGCATATGCTTGTGCGAGACGCTAGAGTCAGCGTATGTGCTTAACCCTTAGCAATAGAATATTCTTACAAAGAATAAATCTGCATGTTGTGGGTGTTGAAACATTTAGTAGCAACATTGACTGACCGTTTGTTTGGCCAGTAGGAGAAGGGGGTGGGGGTGGGAGGAACATTACCAGGTCGCCAAGTTGTGTGCAGATCTTCAACAGATGGATGTGTGAGAACTTTCTGCTTATCAATGGAATTAGAACAATTTTACACGTGTGCATACCCATTTCATATCTTTCACTGTTATATTCATTTTATTTTTTTTTTTTTTGCGGCCGAAAATGGGTGATTCTGCGGTCTTTCTCAGGTACTAATATGTAAATCTTTATGTGAATGATTACAAATGCATGTAATTTTAAAATTCACCTTTATGTTTAACGTTACGTTGTAAAGTGTAAGGGTCACCACCGACTTATTCGTGCCAGTGGCGGATTTAAGGGGGGGGGATACTGGGCTGAAGTGACCCCCCACCCCCAAATATTATTCAACATTATGTAGCCAAAGTATTTCCTACGTTCGAATACTGGCTGAGTTTGGAGTTTCATGTTTTCCCGAAGTAGCTCCAAACAAATGTAGGGATATTTTATTATTAAAGACCATTGACGATTCCTATCCCTGTTAACTGTCTATGGCAAGTTGTAGCTCATCGTCTTTTAATGATCTTGCTGTTAACGAGGGTTTTGAGACCGATTCTTAATGCTAGCTCACCACTTGACTTAATCGCCTCGAAACACAAGGCTCTTAAGTGTGTTCAAGTTTTAAAAATGCATAATTTTATGTTTGTACAACAACGTATTAGTTTTGTGGACACTATTTGTGACTGACATGCTGAATGATACATAAGAAATTTGCACAGAGTCAAAATTTTCAAGTTGCAGGAGCATAGGTACAAATAAAAATCCCACCCGACTTACCGAATTGAAATAATTCACACTAAAATTAGATGTTATGGGTCATATGCTCAAATATTTAAAAACAAAGAGATGCCGTTGCATTAAACGTCATTTACTGTAATCTTAAAAATACAAAGGGATTTTGTTGTGTTTTTAAACTTTTAGTATATGCCCCATTATATCTAATTTCAGTGTGAATTGTTTCATTCGAATTAGTCTATTGGTTTTTTATATCTGTCTGTTCCAGCAACTTGCAAATTTTGCCTTTACATGGCTTGAAAATTTTCACGTGTAATGTCTACAAAACTAATACTTTGTCGTAAAATATAGAATTATGCATTTCTGTGAATGAAACGCCTATAAGGTGGCTGCCTGGGTAAATAGAATTTTCGAGGCTCAGAATTGAGGGAGTTGTACGTGCGAAACAGTACGTGCGTCACGCTTCTCCCTAGCTTCTAGGCGCAAGTCACTGCGGCTGTCTCAAATAGCCCAAAGAGCACTCTCTCGCACCCTCTTGACGTCACAGAGTGTACTCTCTGCTGTCCCAAATTCGAGGGAGAGTGAGCCAGCGTGAGCGACCGATGTTTCCTCGCTGCACCCTCTCGCCCACTCCGCGGGAAGACATTTTTGTTTTCCTTCATATTCAAACCATAACCTAAAACTGAAACTGGAGAACATTTACTGGGAGTTTTCTGCATTCGTTTATTTTCCCAGCTTTCCTTTTCTCACGCTAGGTTGCAGTGCTTCGAGGTTGCATCCGAGGGTGGCTGTCTCAATTTGATTGAAGAGTGAACCAGAGTGGGTGAGAGTGTCGAGTGAGAGTGTACACACTCTTTGAGACCCCGCCTGAACTAGCTTGCTGTCTTCTCGCCAACAACTCGCCTCTATTAGACATTCAGTAGTGACCCTATTATTTTATGATGTAACATTCAAGTTAAAGGTGTATTGCACACGCCTTAAAAGATTCAGTGCCAAGATTTTCATTCTTAAGAGTGCATGGTATTACATAATTCAGCGCTAAAACATCAGTTCTGAATTGTATGTTCCTCAAAGCCAATTTGCAAAAAAAAAAAAAAAATAATAATAATAATAATAAAATAAAAAAAATACAGGAATCCTAGACAACAACGTTCGCCAATTTTCTGAGCAAACATTTTTCTCAAGTAACGTATTTCTGAAGAACAATCTCTGACGCCGAAATCGTATATATTTAATTGCGGCGCAAAGGGTTCCCTCTTAACAAATGCATAATTCTGGGTAAATATTTGCTCATAAAGTTGTCAAATATAATAAACTACAAAACAGCAATCCTTGATTATCTACGCTGACTTTCAAAAAGTGTCGATCTAAATTGAAGAATTCAGCATTTATTTATCTACCACGCCCTCTTAAAAAGACTGCAAAAAACACCCAGTTTCGCCATTTTCAACAGCGGGATTATACGTTTTTGATATAAATGGAAGACATGAATAGGTTACGTAAAGTTCTTTTAATGTTACTCCTAAGCAGACATAACATACGCACGCTGAAGGTTTTGTATGAACTTATAACTGCGGAAGCCCATCTTAACTGACGTCTGTCTTCCCCTCAAGTACTACTCATAACCCTTGTAAGTGTTGATCGAAGTGCAAAGTGGACAATTTGCAATGATAACACACACGTGCACGGTTATCGTTCTGTATGTGCGAGCCAGAAACATCTGCTGGAATCCAGCCTTGCACTGTCGTTCCTAGAGGGTTTCAAGGCCGCTGTAGATGTAAGCGAAGTTGCGGGAAACAAGGTTATCTGAAGAACGTGTGAGGGGAAATCTCGAAACCTGTTCAGAGGTGAGAAAACTAGCTTCTCTAACGTAACTCGGTGGGCTGGTGAAATGTTTCGTAACAGTTTATTATTTTTATGTTTTTTTACGTGGAGAAATTAATACAAAGAGGTTGGGATTTTTTAAAGTTAATTTTTCGACAATCTTAAGATTTTTATTTTACTTACTTTGTTTAATGGAACTGGAACATGGAGAGGAGATTATGCTGCGAAGTTTTCTCCTGCTGTAGCTTGGCTTAAGTGTGTTCACGTGGCAAATATTATAATTTTATATTTGCACGACATAGTGTGCGTTTTATAGACGTTACTAGTGAAATTTTTCACTTGTAAAATTTTTGTTAGCCCTCACAGTTTTTTCATAGCAGCATGCCAAAGTCAGAATTCGCAAGTTACGAGAAGATAGTAGTAACAAAAACCCAGTGTCTTACTCTAATGAAATAATTTACACTGAAATGAGATATTATTGGCAATATGCTAAACTATTTTTCAAAAAATTACAAAATTACCGCTTTTTTAAATGGCCGTAAATGAATTAAATAGTCATCATTTTCTGATTTTACAAAGGAATCTCGAGTAACGTCTATAAAGCGATTACTATGTTGTGCAAATATAAAATAATGAATTGTTGCCACGTGAACGCCCGTACGGCGGCCGCCTACCTCACGCTTCAAATACTAATGTTAGACGCCACGCTCATTAAAAACACTATTTCTAAGACCTCCAACATGGCTAAAAACGGACTTGTCAGACTTCCGTACTTCAAAATGTACTAACTGGATGTATGTGAAACTCAGCTTGTCACCTGCACTGAACTTAGTTGTAGACTTTACACCAGTAAAATTATATGGTCACCGCTTAGTGTCCCATATTAAAACCGTTCGGCGGGAACCTTACACGCTAGTTCAGCGCTTGGCTCGTTGAGGCTACGTGACATTTGATGCGCGCTTCAAAGTCGATCTACAGCTCCGTCGCTTTTGAACCTCTCACGCACGGGTAGGTGGCGCCCTTAAGGGCATGGGCCCGAGTTTCTTCGCAATTAACGACAATTATTTTTTAAACATAAATGGGAGCCGATATCGTAAAATCACTTCGTAACTTTGTTATCGCTTATTTAAACTGCATACTCTTAATTTTGTCGAGTCAGAAGACTGCAAAATAGTTGATAATGAGTAAATTAACGAAATTCCCTTTTAATTCATAAATTAGCTCTACTCATCATACGGTTTGTCTCGAAAAATTACATTGCATAGTAAAACCAACGTGTAACAAAGTTACGAAGCGATTTTACGATATCGACACTCGTATGCATTTCAAAAAATAATTCTCTCGAAAGCCGAGAAACTCGGGTCCAAGACCTTAAGGTGGTTGCCTGGGTGAAAGTATTTTGCGCGTTCAAGGACTAGAAGTGCGGAAACGGCTAGGGCGAAAAAACATGCGCATCACGTCTCTCCCTAGCCTCAGGCGCAAGTCACTGAACTGGAGTGCAGTCTTCTTGCCGACACCGCGCCTGTGTGAGACTTTGTGGAGACCCTAGCATTTTATAACGTAAAGCCCAATACACGCTATCCTTAATTCTCTACTTAATTACTTCCTTAATTATTTTCATAAATTTCGGTTGCGATTTTGTACCAGAATTATGTTGCAAAACGTCGGCGTTGTGTACACGCTATCTTTGTTTACTAACATGTTTCGGTACACATAGAAGAAAAATATATTTGTGCTTTTGGCTGCTATATACCATAAAGTGTAACTAAAATTCCCGAAAACAATTTCACCATACAAGACATACGTGTGATTGCCAAGTAAGTGAAGCAATCTTGTATTATTTAGGTATTGAAAACTCCGATGGTCGTTTGTTCAGTAGGAAAGAAGAATTTTGTTTATATTCAAACAGGTTGGCAACCCTACTTGCGTACTTTGCATGCGCAGTGGTTGAATCTATGCATTGCGTATGCGCGTGAACATACACTACGATGAAAAAAATAGGATGGGCTTTATCTGAAAAAAAAAAAGTAGGGAAGCATAGTTTTGAATTGTTTTCTTTTCGTAGTTGATGATATCGAACTCACATTTAGTTGCATGTCTTTAAAAAAATAACTTTCTCCTAACATGCTGCAACACAGTTCATGCACCAGGTGCATATGGCTTTTAAGATTAATCGTAGTTTTCTCTACGGCAGTTTGTCATTGCATGCAATTATTTATGTTAGTTCTGAAAATGGTGCTTGGGAGTATTGGCGTTATTTAACACACTACCCGTTTTTTTTCTCAGTACACACAACGTGATATTGTCTCGTTTCTTTATTTATAATCAATTAATTGTATTTAACTTGAGGTTTGAATTAACGCGGTTCTTTAGATAATGAAACGCTGGTAAACAACGTGAAAGGGCATTACAGATCTTTCGGTTTCCAGGTTGGTATGTTATTCCTTTGCAAGATACCATTTTTGATTACTTTTTCAGTTTATCTCCTTGTGTTAATTTGTGTAAACCATCTCTAATGAACATGCTGTTGACGAGACGTTAAGCTCAATAAAAATAAAACACTAATGCAGAATCAGCGGAAGTATATAACTGGTCAGAGATATGTCTCTAGATAACCCCGAGTGAGCAAAAGCGTGTGCACAATCTCGTACCGTGGTATGCTTTGCCTCACTTGGTGGCACGCGGATAGTCCAGGCGGACGTGTCTATTTCTGTCCGGTGTGCATACAACACACGGCAGAGCTTGCGGGTGCATGCGTTCTCCGGTGCAGTCCGCTGAGAAGTGGGTCACGCGCCTCGCTGACGTCGCGACTATTTCGGGCGGGTGTACGCGCGCTGAGTTCTTCCGCCCGGCCGGCACGCCGCACGCGGCTATTTCGGGCGAGTGTACGATGTTGCGAAACAGCGCCACGCGACCACCTGCGACAAACGATTCGTTCCGCCCCGACACTCCGTCGCGTCGCCTCGCGGATGTGTAATTGCGCGGAAAAAAACCCCGCCTTCTGAGACAGTGGAAGAAGTGTCGTTCACAGAGCGTAGGGAGCATACAAGAATACAACTTCGAGAACCTTACTTTCGCCGAAGACTTGTGAAGTTGGCAGCAAAAACTTCTACGAAAAATTCAGTGTATCAAACACGACATTGAATACGATTTTAATTTTTATTCATTCGTATTCTAAATAAAATTAACTATATGTTAATTATGATCGTAATTACATATACGTAGTTTCATTGCGTTATTTCAGTAAAGTAATACTTTTTTATGCATAGACAATCTTTCTGGATGCTCCTAACTTCGGCGATCTTCGGTAAGGATTCGTTTGTCTAAATTGAGTGAGTGAAGATATTTCGGCCAGTACTTAATGTGGCCGCCGGGTGAAGGGTGTGTTTGTGTGTGAGAGGCGAAAATCTATGAGGCGCTACGAGAGACGTAAGCCGGCACATGTATTGTGATATCGCCTCTATGGCCAAAGTCATAAACGTGCGCGCAGAGTTCCCGCCGTAACGTTTGTACTGTGGGACTTTAAGAGGAGTCCTTCGCGGTGTCAAATTTCCACCTTTGACGCGTGGGAACAGCGTAGCGATAAGAGCCAGTGTCCCACGCTTGGCGAGAAGCATATCGCCTCTACTCGCAGCGCACCAAACTGGCGTGCAAGGTTTCCGTTGTAGTCTTTTCACTATGGGACTTTAAGCGGTGGCCCCAATATTTTATTTTTGAATAGCTTGAAGTAAAGACCAACGCATGCCTCTCGTTTTGCACTTTACGAATTCAGGTAATATTTTCAGAGTTACAACAGTCTAAAAAACCCGTTTTAAGCCATTTTGAGAGGCCCGAATATCATGTTTCTAACAAGCGTGCTGCATTTTTGATAAAATAGAAGCATGGTTTCAAGTGTGTGTTCTTTTCGTAGGTAAACATAATATGAATAACTTAAGCGGTTTCGCGTAAAAATGTATGCGCGTGACACGCTGCAACGCCGTCCATGCATCAGTCGAGGACTCCTCTTAAGCGGTGACAATAATTTTCACTGAACGCGTCACTGTAGCAAAGGCCAATGTACTTGTAGACCTCAATTTCGAACAAGTTCGTTACGTATATCTTGAGAAACAACCGCTTGAGAAAGCCGATTTTAGCCAAGTTTAAGGACTACAAAATAATGCTTCCAATGTGCGTGGTGTCTTGAAAGTCGCATTCACAAGTAGCTTGAAGTATGTTTTCTACTCGTAGATAAGCATTGTGGACGCGCGTTTACTGGCCGCCTTAAGGGCGCTATGCAGCAGGAGAGAAATAGACGAATGCAGTGTCTTATGACTAGTAATTTTGTAAGTGAACCTGCGCACATAAAAATTTCAGTTTTTTTCCTGGAAGAGTTAAAGGATGTATCATTGATTGTAACATTTGAAAAATTGAATATGATGTTTGAATACATGCTAAAAAAAAGGCTTGAATCTATGATTTTTGCAGTTAATTATCTCTCAACACATAACTGTAACTGCAAAAAGAAAATGTTCCCAGCGTAGATCTCACTGTTCTGGACAAAATGATACCAAAATATAATATGGTCACAACTGAAAATCGTTAGTTATTTCGCTAGTAAGAAGCTAGATTTTACGTATTTTGGGCACCGTCACTTGGTGCGGCCTGGTGACGGCCTCCCCTAGCCGACCTCGGATGGTTGGAGGCGTGTTAGGGTGGGGGAAGAGCGCGACTAATGCAGTGGAGGGGAAGGGGACAAGACTCCCTGCTGGGCTACACGACCTGACGACGCGCTGGGTGGTTTTCACGTGGTCAGGGATACTAGGAATTTTATGTCCCAGAATATTTTTCTTGAGACTAGCTGCACGGTCCCGAGTTAAACATTCTTACTTCCCCCAAATTTAATTCCTACAACCACGCTTGATGAAAGATGTGACAGCACGTATAGTCTTTTGTCACAAAATGTATGTGTGTGTGTGTCTATATATATATATATATATATATGTGTGTGTGTGTGTGTGTGTGTGTGTGTGTGTGAGAGAGAGAGAGAGAGAGAGAGAGAGAGAGAGAAACAATCAGGTCAGCTAGGTCGCTAGTGCTGGTGACGGTGACGTGCGGCGAGGCGAGTATGGAGCAGCGTCCAAATGAAAGGGCAGGGCAAACGGGAGGTCCCTGAGAAAAGCCGCCAATCAATGGTACAATTCCCACATGCGAAAATCCCGGGTCCGACTCCGACCTCGCTGGGAATCGAACCCGGTTCACCGCCTTTGTAGGAGGCGTCTGGTCTGACCATTCAGCCGTCGCAGCTACCAAAAAACACCAGTAAATTTTTAGGTCTCAAAGCAGGTTCCCGAAGTAATATGCTAAATATGACAAGTTGTTTATATAGGAATTTCAAAATTCTTTGTATTATCAATCGAGATTTTTTACTATAATAGCATAATTATGTAACGGATCATTCCAGTAGATTGGTTCTTCGACCTGTACATATGAAGTGTGTTTTTTATATTTTATTTATGTTTAAGACAAATTTGGTCAATAGGCGTATCTATACAAAATGGTCACAGTCCTACTCACAATGGCGGTCGGTGCCTCCAACTGGCGCAGTGCTACAGTAATTTGAGCTTTTTTTACTTGAAAAGTTTCCGGTATTTTTTGGTTTCAAGCATTAAACACAGCACTACATTAATACATATTTTGAAGCAATTTAATTTTGCTTTAATCGGAAGGAACTCTATATTTAACACGAATGTGTAAGTTTTTAATAAGTTTGTCAGTGTATAAATCCAAGTTGCCTCCGTTTTCGCGAGGGTTCGGTTCGTCGAAAATCTAGTGAATAGTGAAATCGTGAATACCAAGACCAGAAATATATAGGCAAAATAAGGTTAGGGTTTCAGACCCTTATCCCACCATATTTTTTATGGAAATTATATGCACACATTCCTTGTAATTTTTTATGTAAACAGTAACATGCTAGATTACAGTAAAAAATAAATTGCCGTAATTGATCAAATGCGTTGGAAAAGTACACAAACTGCGATTAAAAAACTTTAGAATTCATAATCAT
>PNEQ01072912.1:0-11272 GCA_003012365.1 Medauroidea extradentata | reverse complement strand
CGAGCCGGGCGTAGGTCTAGTTGTCTCATCTCCGGGAAAGTTCTTTGGAATCTTCAACTGACGTCTTCCTCCGGGAAATCAACCGACCAATTCAGCTGGGTATTTAGCTAGAATTTGCCAAAATTTGCCTCGAAAAGTCTCTTTGCTTCATAGAAGTTCACCAGTTCGACCTTCTTGTACCATCAAACGTTTCAGATTCTTTTTTTTAATGTTCTTTTTTCTTCGTTCCTTTTTCCGTTGTTATTCTCTCACATTTGTTTTGTAGCGAGGTTCTTGTTCTTAGACTGTATTTATGTTGTGTTTGCCTGCTGGTTGGCCTAGTAAGCTGCTCGAATTCTTAAAGAAGTGTGACTTTAACTTAGTATAGTTTACAACCTCAGATGTTGTATTAATTTTAACATAATTTCTCATAGCATACTCAAACTTGAAAAACAATTTTATGCCTAGCTCGGAGTTTCATTGACCATAGAATGGGCGTTTTAAAATGCATTACAAAAATTAACATAGATTAAACATATTAGAATTCTCAATCTGTCATATAGGAATTCTATATTACATGGTCATGTGGTATTTTTCACTGGTAGTTTGTTGTTAATGTTGCCCGGAAAATAGATACAAAAGAAGGCTTTCATAAAATTGAACTTACCGTACGGCACCTATAGTTACTTGAATGCTATTGTAAATTCACACTTTTAAAAGAACCTGTGAAATAAACTAAAATAATGTAATATTACTTGCAATTTTGAGTTTGTTACCGACTTTGTTGTTTTTTCTACTGTTAGATCAATTTTAAAATAAACAAGTCTACCAACAGGAGTAAATATGCATATCTTTTAGAGCTAAGCACGAGTTGCAAGATAAAATATCGGCGAATTCGCTTTCATAGCTTAGGTGAACACAGCGTGTGATCGGTTTCATTGATCGTTTCACGCGATAAGAAAAAAACAGCAAACCATTGTTCCAGCATATTACGAAAGTTGCTATAAAGTAACATTATTCTCAGAACTGAAAAGCATAGAGTATACTTCCTCACTGCCATTTTATAAATTTGTAGAATTTATTATTGGTTAGGTGTTATTTCTTATAAAACCGTGAAATAAGCTTCTTTTTTTTTTCACGGAGAGTATGGAAATAATTGAAAAGGTTGCTTTTTAATTATTATATCTGATATTCTCTTCCTAAAAGTATTTTTAGTCTAGTTTTCTTGAGTGCCAAGTTGTCTGATTCTGAGTTGCTATTGTAAGCTACATTGTTTGTCGAGTTTCACACGACTCTTAAGTTTCTAAACTCAACCTCCTATCACATTTTTCTTGTTTAGCTCTTTGATATAACAGCATCATTACAATAACTAATTTGTACATAAGTTACCAAGGTTTCGAATGGCTGTAAAATACGATTTTAATAAATTGATCAGTTAGCATTGATGTATGAAATCTTTGATTAAAAGTTTTATTTGTGCATACATAAAAGTAAACTTTAGAAACACAGAAAAACCAAACTTTTTCGAGCATGTTATACAATGGTTTTGTAAATTTTCCTTAGAATTTAAATTATTGGTTCAATAAAGAACCTGTGAGTGTCCATAAATTAAATTTAGCCATAAACATGTAGGCCTATACCTGTATAAAATTTTAATGACATCGAATTACTTAATGCATGGCCAGGCACATTGTTATGAAAATATCATAATTTAAAAAAGTTTTTTTATTTGTACACATATTTATACATACAAGATTCCATTCCGAGAAGTTTCATGTCCCATAATTTAAAAGTAACATAATTTTTTTAAAAATGGATGTTAAGCTAGATGATAATTTAACATAATATTAGAAGCTCTACCTACCTTCCACTTGTCAACCTGGGATTGTAGCTTAACTGGAATTTCTTGTTCGACACAAAAACCAATTATCACGTGCTTCACCACCTTTCCCTGTTCTACACGTCTGCCTTCCTCTTCTCCTTCGGTGTGTGCAACTATATTTCAAGATCCTACTAGGCACTCTTAATACAACTTGTTAATCCTATGAAAGACAGTTCATTGAAATTCAAGCCTAGTCTGTATTATTATTTGCATGGCGAAAAATAAGTTCAACCAAAATATTCGCAAAAGTATTTTGTCATATATATACAATAGGCTTTTTTATATATATATAGACCAACTCACCAATGATGGTAGTATTGTGTAATGGTGTACATATTTTCCTTGTATTGATATTACATAGTTTTTCCGTAATATTCAAATTTTTACCTCATATTTTCTAATGGAACATATTGATTTTGCTATATGGATAAAAAGTGTTCTTAAAATTATATATGATTACAGTGAAAAATATGACTTTTACTTTTTTTTTACAGAGCGTGTTTCGCCGGCACAGGAGTGGCACACAAGGAAATCAGCTATTCCGACTGTGCAACGAAAACGATATAGCACGTGATGCTTTAAAAATGATCATGTCTCTGCCACTGTTGCCATCCGACAAGATTCCTGAGGGATTTGAAGTGATAAAAAACTTTGTGAGACAAAACCAACTGGAAGAAAACTTCAATTCATTGTTCAGATATATCCAACGGTATTGGATAGATGTTGTCACCACTGCAGACATGTCTGTGTTCGGAAGAACACTGAGGACGAATAACAGCGTGGAGTCCTTTTACCATGCATTAAATTCTCGTATGGGTGGTTCTCATCCAGGAGTTTTTAAGTTCATTGGTAAATTTGGGTCTACAGTTAACTAATTGTTTTTCTGATATCGCATAACAAGCGTTAGTACTCCATTTTCATATGTATGAGTCAGTGCTAAAACTTATGGGATTATCGATCTGTTATAACATATAGATGTATACAGTAAATATAAAACAATTTATTATTTACGACAACGTTCAGCATCTTTTTCAAACACACAAAACTTTCGTTTGGAAACACATCCGTACTGTAGGTCTACTGCAGGAAATGCAACAAAAAAAATATGGCGGCTCTCAGTTTGTTGGATTTAGTCAGCAACGACGAAGCCAAAAAACCCAGGCTGTGGTTGGCGCAGCGGCTAAGGCAGATAACGAGCTCAATTTCCAGCAGGGTCGACCGTTATTTTGTCGATCGATGGTCATGGTCGGTCCTTCTTCACTCTAAATGACAGTGATACTCCATGCTTTTCTCAAATCACTTTTTACCATCTTTAAACACCTGGCTAGTGCTAACAATTGACCAAAACTCTTCGCATCACTTTAAGTCATCACAAGCTAAATTATTTCGTAAAGAAAACTTTAATAACAGAAAGTCTTTGCTCCTACATAAAAATCACTATATAAAACGCTAAAAAGTAAGGGTCAGACTCAACTCTGGTACGAAACGTAGTCCTGCCGCGTCCTGAGAGTATAACAGGTAAGTTGCGTCTTAAATATTTGCTCAGTATGGAGATATAAACAGGCCTGGCAAAAATTATGGAATGGGAAAGGCCCCTTGAAAAACCTGGAAATAGTCTGGAATTGTAGTTACCAGTAGGGAAAATGCTAAGTTAATCCCCTCCCCCCCCCCTTTTCACCGGCCCTTCCCGAACCAAAGAATCCGTTAGAACAATGCATTTCATCAATACTTTAATATTAATTATTTCCTTCCCGAAATACAAGTTTCTAAAAAAAAAGTAACACTTTGCACCATTGTATATGTATTGCATCATAAGTGAGCAAAATGACTGGCAGTGTGTACCACAACCTTAATGTAGTACTCAATTAAGGCGACTCTGCCCACACAGTTTATGGATATTTTAGTTTCATATAACTATTATTCTTATTATTAACATTTTAACTATCAAGAGTTTGTCAATTTATAATAGTTTATAGTTTTTAGAGAGCTATTAAGCTTTTATTATATAGGTAGACCACAAACAACAAAAAGTGCTATTAAGCTAATTTTTATGGTGCAACAGAGTTTTTTTTTTTAATTCCAAAATGTGTCTATTTTTAAGGTCAATAAGGAGGTAGATAGAAGGTAGTTAATAACTTTTTAATGTGGGGTTTTTCTTTGTATAACGTGAAGTTACTTTATTTGAAATGCTGCATACGTGGACAAATGTAATAACTTTTTTTTCACTTTTGAAATCGGGGTAAAAGTCCTCAATTATTCATAATATTTTTGCAGTTAGTGAAACCTGGAAAATTGTTAAGAAAACCTGAAAAAATACCTGGAATACCATATTACCATTTGAGTGGCCATACTGTATAAAACCGAAGGTTGTGGTGCTTATTTACAATGGCTAGACTACAAAATGAACAAATTTACTTTTTGACGTTTGAAACAAATAATGTAACTTTTTATTGGTTTTAAAACTTGAAACTATCATAATTATAGTCAATAGGTTTGTAATTGTTTATTACAAATATATTTAATTTATAAAGTTTTGTTGTGTGACATAACATAACATAACATAAGAGAATTTTAGTTTTAATTCATTCGCCGCCAAAATGCACATACCTAATAATTTTAATATATTCCTAACTGCAATCAATTATGAAATTCAAAACAACTCTGCAATTCACATAATTACAACTTCCCCAAATAAACATGAATTAATGATAATTAAACAAAAGAAACGATCTACATACTCAGAGCAATAGGCCTACAATAGAAAACGGCACTTTTCCAATTTAGTAACTTTTATAAACCAGTGTTTATCCTTGTTTACCGAGTGTAAAATTAGGTTTGGTTATTCATCAAATTAGGAGTCTAATATTATTTTCTAATTCTAAAATATTTTCATTTGTTAAATAATATGTAAATAAAAATGCAAACACTTTTTTTATATATAGATATTTTGAGGAAAGTCAACATATCAGAAGAGAGAAAGTTTACACAGGCGGAAAGAATGGTAGCAGTTGGACGACAGAGAAGGCCTTCGTATATAGCCTTAGACCGGCTTATACGCGAGGCAGAAGAAACCCTACAAAATGGCCAAAGAACAGTTTTTGAATTTCTCCAAGTTGTCAAAAACTCAGTTTCTCGCCTTGAGAGCATCACGAGGCAAGGCAGTTCTAGTAATGCCCCTGTCGCTGCTCCTGCCACAGCACATGTCGCTGCACCTGCAAATGTTACCGCCACAGATCCTGTCGCTGTACCTGCAATTGTTACTGCCACAGCTCCTGTCGCTGTACCTGCAACTGTTACCGCCACAGATCCTGTCGCTGTTACTGCAACTGTTACTGCCACAGATCCTGTCGCTGTTACTGCAACTGTTACTGCCACAGCTCCTGTCGCTGTACCTGCAACTGTTACCGCCACAGCTCCTGTCGCTGTACCTGCAACTGTTACCGCCACAGATCCTGTCGCTGTACCTGCAACTGTTACTGCCACAGATCCTGTCGCTGTACCTGCAACTGTTACCGCCACAGATCCTGTCGCTGTACCTGCAACTGTTACTGCCACAGCTCATGTCGCTGCACTTGCAACTGTTACCGCCACAGATCCGGTCGCTGTACCTGCAACTGTTACTGCTACAGCTCCTGTCGCTGTACCTGCAACTGTTACCGCCACAGATCCTGTCGCTGTAACTGCAACAGTTACCACCACAGATCCTGTCGCTGTACCTGCAACTGTTACCGCCACAGATCCTGTCGCTGTACCTGCAACTGTTACCGCCACAGATCCTGTCACTGCTAACAGCCAAGACAGAGCTCAGGGGCATCAAGTAGAATGCTGTGTATGCATGGATGAATTTCCAACACGTGTTGCAATACCATGTGGACACGCAATGCGTGGCGATTGTGCGGATACATTGTGGAATATGGAAATCCTCAATAATACTGTACGATGTCCCCTGTGATGAGCAATACGCATGAACTTTATCCGATTGTATTTGTAAAGTGTATGTGAAACCATTTAGTTGTACCCTGCTATGTGTTTTTTTGTCAAATTGATTGTTTTTATGTTATTTTGTAAGTAAATGTGTAAAATTTGAAAATCTCTCTTAAAATTTGTTAATAGTTTTGTAAGCAAAATACATATTTTTTGACTAAGGTAAAAATGTTTTAATTGACTATTTGATTAGTAAAAAGGTACATAGTCACATTAAATAATTTTTAAACAATAAACTCCAATAATACTATATTACAAGCAAGTTGGTTGTCTTTCAAAGCTCTATATTGCGCGAAGGTGAACTTTGACCTTTATAACATTTTGTTATTCAATATATATGTTTATTATGAATTGCACCTTTAAATAATGGAAATTAATATACTGGCTTTTATTTAGCTTGCATTGTTGAGGAAGTTGTTATTAATCTCAAAATAATGTAAGTCTGTTAAGAATTTCTTGGAATTTTATAATATCCGCGTGTGGGGGCCGAGTGCACCACAGTACCAAGTGATGACGCCACTAACACAGATTACAATACACCACTAGACAATTTAAATCTAGAAAAAACAGTTTTTATTATTAAATAATTCCATACTTTTCCACATTACATAAATTATTGCCATTTCAAGCAGTGTTAATTTAGTGTTTTTTTATTCTCCAGACGTCAGTTTTATATCTAAGTGCTCCCAACAGTTTTGTTTCTTTGTGTGGCTTATGCTTATTAATAATGTATAGCTACTGTCCATAGTTCAGTATAATATTTTAGGTGCAAGTTCAGTAGTCCTAAGTTATAACATTTTGGGTTTATTAGTTTAAAATGTAAAATATAATTTTTATCTTATTTCTGTACCTTAAAGTCACACAAAGTCGCTGTTAAGGATCAATTGGTGTTCTGTAATTAGAATACTGTGGTATAATGTTATCCTTGATTAAGTTGAGTAGCTCATTAAACATCATCAGAGATATTCGAAGGTATGTGTAAAATCGTTTCTCATGTTGTCACAAATATTATCTAGACGTAATTTATCCAAATAGGCGATAGTTACCAATTTGTATAGCACATGTGGGCTAAGGCATAACCAGAATGACCCGTTTTAAATATTCTTGACTAAGAATCACTGAAGAATACGAGGATATTTTGGAGATCATTACAAAATTAACACAACGAAATTATATTTTAATTGATATTTTTTATGCAACTTTTTTCCGTAAGCAATAGCCAGACACAGGAAAACAGACAATTGACGTCAAATTCCAATAAATAATTAGACACTGATCAATTTTGTAATTCAAATTCTTAGGAAGTAGAAAACTGAATGTTTTCTTGCTTAGTTCTTCATGTAACTTAAATTGAAAGTATCACCGTTATTTATGCTTCAAGGTAATGTAAGGTAAGTGGGCTTTACCTCTCGTTGACATCGAGGTCATTAGAGACGGTTTATGCTTCAAGATGCAATACAATTACAAGTGAAAATATAAAATAGGGATTCTTTTTTAATTTTATGTTGATGACAAGTCTTTCATTGCCAATTAGTGTTCATTGGAGGCAAAGTAAAAGGTAAACAGTTAAAGTGTGGCCGTTGTGTGGTTCAATAATAGTAGGCCTACTGCCTGTGTGCGTGCACCACTAAATTGGCACACTGTGTATGCATTGTATTTTTTTTTCTATGGCACTTTAAAAGCGCTAGTAGAATATAGTAATTTGAGAAGTGTACGGCGTAAACTCAAACTAATGTATATTCGGCTTCTGCTTTAAAACAAGTTTGTTTATTAATATACCGAAAATTGATATGAAAAATATATTCAACCCATTTGAAGGGCCTCACATGTTTATGATAAGAGGAAACATACTTATCAAAAGCACAAGAGCACGTATAGAAAATCTCGAAAATATGTTTAGCAGTTTAGCGCCAAACAGACCACGCGTATCCCATTACACTATATTTGTACACAAGACAAGGCCTTTTCTGAAAGCATTCAAAATAATTATGAGATCGTTGTAAAATCCTTCGCAACATGTGTAAGAGTTCGGTCGTGTATCCGACATTTAAAAGGATGTTGCAAAAGAAAAAAAAAAGCTCAAAACCTCGTTAAATAATTCATCTGTTATCAATTTAAAAGAAATAAATTACTCTATATTTAACTGAAATTGTGTTATCAGTATTTAGTCTGCCACTTTGAAAGATATTATGACATGTCAAGAAAACATATATTTTTTAATATGTAAAGAAGTTCAGAACTGTTTGTAGACAAATTCTGTATTTCGACATATTAACATCCGAGTTATTAGTTTCGGTATTATACTATACGATGTGGCTGATTATAACCATATATTATATTCGAACAAGTTTATAACAGAAGCTTTAATTTTAATAGTTGTTATTGCTTTACACCTGCCATTTTGAGATATAACACAAATTTAACTACCGTTTTTCTCGGGTAGGGTAGGTATTTCGCTCACTTTGAACTTACCTAGTCTTACAAAATATTATTTTTAAAAATGCAATAAACAAACACATCTAGATAAAAAAAGCATTTAATGAACTGTATAAAACTATGGTCAAACCTACCAAAACACAACATAATGTTTTTACCACGAGGCATTGAAGAAAAAATGTCAATTGTCAACAATTCTTAATTTTACGGGGCTATTCCATTCACTTGCGGGGCTATTCCGTTCAAACCCCTTCCGGAAAAGTCTATATAAATTTTCACCATATAAATTGTTTTGTTTCCCTTTCTTAGTGCAACGGACCCCCTCCCCCACGTCTACCATTAATTGATTGACCTTGGGGGGGGGGGGTTTGTGGTCTGTTTTTGAAAAGAGTTGACCCCAAGACGGGAGTTTTCCATGAATAATTTTGGCAGTTTTTGAGATAGGAATAAACATTTTGGTGTGGAGGTAGTCCAGGCCAATATCTCGAGATAACTTTCCCGGATTTTGAAAATGTCGACCGAAAGGGGTCGAACTCAGGACCTAAATTTTTTTTATAGGGCATAGCACCCACAGTTTTTAAGATAGAAAATAGTCCTAATGGCACAAATATACGCGACTATAATTTATAACAGTTATTACCAAGATTTTTTGTGAGAAAAAAATTAATTATATTTTATTTGGGGGGGGGAGGGTGACTTTTGGTTTTTTTCCATAAACCCCCACAGCCCCCTCAAAATTAATCAACTGATAATGTTAAAATTTAGTATACATGTAGATATTACAAAGGTTTACAATCAGTTTTCTTTTTTCAAAATAATACGTAAGGTTTTTGTAAAAACGGGACCTAAACGTTTTTTCTTAAGGAAGTGGTGTCTTCCGTATCTTCCTGTATAGGGAGATAAAAATATTCACAGAGGTGCACTTCACAACTCTTCACATTGTGATGAAAGCGTTTTGGAAAAAAAATGTTTATTTCACACAAAAAATAATTTTTTTAATACCTTCGATACCTTCGATGGGCTAAGGATTGAGGCAGGGGAAAAAGAAAAGGGGGGGGGGAGAGCAAATATTTTTTTTTTCAATTTTTGTGGCAAACATATACATTCTACACTCGTTGCTATGTTAAATCACATTATGGGGCCCGCATGTCCAAGTTTGGAGGGGGCGAAGAACCCCCCTTTTTTTTCGAGGGCCGAAGGCCCTTGAAAAGGAACAGCTGCATGCTCTTTATTCTTCACTCTCTTATATTTGCGCACCATCTGGAAAGAAATGGAGCGGGCACTTTTTTATTTTTGCTTTTAGTGAGTTTAATGTCTCGTCGACAGCCAAGGTCATTAGAGACGGTACACAATACAAATTTAGAGGTCAGGATGTCTTGACTCAGGATCGAACCCGGACACTCCCGAATGCAAGTCCCAGTATAATATGTGCTAGCCTTGTTCGGTGAAATGGACACAAACTTTAATAAAGTGCAACAGCTCCATTTTTATAATTAGGTAATCTGCATTATAAAAATGTAAAAAAAAAAAAAAATAAATAAAAAAAGTTTGAATCATAAGTCTACACTGTTAATGATGAATAAGGTGAAACATACTGACTCACATGAATGGGATCAAGAAAACCGGATATTTCCGAAAAAAAAAAGAAAGAATAAAGTGTCACTGCCCTAATTGGTTTCCACATGCAAAAATATGAAGTTGACTCAAAATGAGAATCGACCCCAGATAGCCTTGATGGGAGACGAACACCCTTACATGTGACCATGCCCCGTTGCCATCTCCCAAATTCCCTTATTTTTTAGGGCCATTTAGATTTAATTTATGTGAACGTAATAGCCCCATTTAGAGTGAGCGTAATAGCCCCAAATGGCTAAAATTTTATAGAAAATTTAAATTTAAATAAAAATGTAAATTTCAAAAATTTAATTTGCTCCAATAGTAGGTAAAATGTACCTGGAAATCAGGTATAGACTTTGACAGTGTATCACTTGACGTAAAATAAGCAGCTGACCTAATAAAGAAATGCTGCATCGTTATCGAAACACAACTGTGCACAGGAGCACTTTCCCACGGACATTTCAACCTTCGGCTGGGATTCCCAGAACTCGGTAATGCAGCACCCTACTAGGCTAGACAGCTGCCGCGATCACGTTTCAAGATAAGCAGGCATGAAGACAACATTATCTCTAACCTCGAGTATTTGACAGGTCGAGTTTCCTACAATGAGCGGTATAGTCCCGTGAGCGATATAGCCCACCATACCTATTTCAAGAAGTTCGAGCCGATTGTAGCCCTGTTTTTTATATTAAAAGTTTTGAAATCCAATGTGTCTGCCATATATAAGCTCGAACCACCGCAAAAATATTGATTATAAGTCGAAAATCACTGACAGTTTTTCATCCAAGCTTTACTTTTATTTTAACGGTTTATGTAAATACACAATTGTTGGGCATATAATGACGCCAGTAAATGTTTCCTTTTTAAATGGGGGCCACGGTTGGCCGAGGGGTTAGACCTCACACCTCTCACCAAGGCGATCCGGGCTCGATTCCCGGCGGGGTTGGACCCCGGACTTTCGCATGTGAGAATCATGCCGAACGTTGCCGTTGGTCGACAAGTTTTCTCGGGGAACTCCCGCTTCCCCCGCCCCATCATTCTGGCACTCCTCCATACTCACCTCATGTCACCCCTCACCCCCAACTAAAGACCTCGTTGCAAAGCGCTGACCAAAGTCTCTCACTTCCTCCTTTTAAAAATGTACACTATTTTGTCAGACTGCATGGTGTTACACTATGGTTTTTCTTGTAAGTCGTTATTATATTGGGGGTTCCTAAGTTATTATTAGGTTGGGGGGTTTCACTCAGATGGTAGCTACACTGTGGGTTTATTTAGATGTTATTTAGGGTTAAAAGACTAAGAGACAGTTATGGTTAAACGGTCATTTACTATACTACAGTGGCAGGTACTCTGAATACAAAATAGGTTACAAAG
>PNEQ01072911.1:0-11056 GCA_003012365.1 Medauroidea extradentata | reverse complement strand
TAGGGTCGAATTCGGAAAATATATTTTAAATGGTACTTGGGATATTTACAAAAGCACCAATTTAAAGCAAAGAGTACTTCGATATCTCGATTGATTCGATAGATATGGAATGATAATCGAAAACACATTTCACGTATTTTCACCCCTTTAAATAAAGAATTTCGAAACGATTTTGAGTCCTGTCATAGACATTTGTAAAAGTAACTAATTAAAGTTAAAATCACGACGATAATCAATTATGTTTCAAAGATAAAGACGATTCATTAAAAACACATTTTGCCACTTTTTACTGCCTGGGGGTCGAATTTCAAAAAAAACCTAAAACTACTTTTTGGGTATTTACGTAAGCAATATTTTGAAGTGAATATCAACTCTCTATCCCGAAGGGTTCGACAGATATCGATAGTTGATTGGAAACACATTTAACGTCTTTTCAGCCCCTCAAAAGTTGAACTTCGAAAAATCCTTAAATTGGCTAATATGCATTTTTACAAGTGTCCTATTAAAGTAAAAATCACGATGATAGGCCGCCGGGTTCGAGCTCTATCGACGTTTCTTCGGAAACACATTTTACCCTTTTTCACCCCCTTAGAGGTCGAATTTCGAACAATCCCTTCTTAGTGCTCGCCTACGACCTGAAGGGAACCCCCACAAAAAATTTCACGATTCTAGGTCCAGTGGTTTGGGCTGCAGTTTGATATGTCAGTCAGTCAGTCAGTCAGTCAATCAGTCAGTCAATCAGTCACCTTTCATTTATATATATATAGATAATTTTTGGTATTTACAGTCATGTAAATTCATTTTGTGAATGTAGTAATTATGGAACAGTAATAAGTAGACTACTCATATCTCTATGTTTAGAGGTTTGAAACCTCTTCGGCAACAAAGCCCTAGAGCCAGCCAATTTTAAACTATTGCATTGTAGCAATAGTGTAATTTTTTTTTGTAGTTCTATTTCCCTTTGAATGGTGCAAGATGTCATGGCAGATAGGTCCTGTGAAACCTATATTTAATCTGCCATCAACTTAAATTAGTTAACTCAAGGGAGAGAGCACTAGGCAGAATAATAATGACAATAGTACCAGCCATCTTAAGAAGAGGCAATTTTTGGTTTAGTTTTACCTATAGAATTTATAATCGGAGTGAGCTTCAAGCCATCGCCTACAAGACTGTAAGATCAACTTCAAATTACTTATTTAAATTTTATTGAACTTTTGAGTCGCCACTTGGAATAATTGTTTGAACTGTTTCGGCAAAACCTTTTATTTATTTGAGACAGTGAAATGTAATGAGTTAAAGTTTCATTCTGAACAGACTTTTCTCCAAGGCCAGAGGTTCTAGTTTAAGTTTTAATTGTATCTACTAATTGAGTAGTCGAGGCATATTATTAAATTACAAACAATTAGTTGATTGAATATAATAACCCTGAGATATGTAACTAAAATTGTTTCTACATTGCAAGATGTTTGTTTCTACACAACAGTTTAATTAAATATGCTATTGAAACACGGGACCGTGCAATGCTAAGGGTATTCTGTAGCTATACATTTGTAGGGAATGGTATCTGTGTTTTTGGTAATAAATGACTATTTTGCCAGATTTGTCAAATTAACCACTTCTCTACAAATTATTACAGTACTAAAGGTGTTAAATGTATCTTCTCGCACATGTACTGCAACTCACCTCGTAATTACGAAGTTTAGTAATTTAGATTTATTTATATTACAGTACATCTTAAGTTACACGTACTTCCCACACTTATTATAAAGTTGAGTATAATGGGGAGGTGTAGGAGCACAGTGCAAGAGAGACGAGGAAGGTGGAGCAACTGTAATGATGTTCAAGGTGGTGAGAGGTGTGGGAGCATGGGCACAGCTGAAAAGCTAGGTAACAAGGTACACTGTGAGATCTTCAGAGGAAAAGGAGACCACGAGAGGAAACTACAGAGGGTTAGAATGAGAACTGAAGGAAAAAAACACAATGATAGCAAGAATAGGCAGTACAGAAATGTTATGGGTTGGTGGAGGGATTGAAAAGGGGATTGTGCAGCAGGTTTCCTTGTCACCAGACAGCTGACCAATTTTAAAGTAAAATTTCAATTGATGATTTGTAACAATCAGATTTTTTTGTCTCGCTACCATTTGTTGCGCTATGTTTTCTGGATTTACAGTAGTCATTTTGCAGCAGTTAGATTATATTGAATTGGGTAATTTTGGGATGTAGGTCTCCAACCCTGGGGGCTGATTAAATATCGCTATTGAGAGGTGCAGCACAATATTTGCACCTGTGCTGTGTTGTATTGGTCACAGCCATAGAGGAACAAGTCTGGACACTGGAGTTGAAAATTGACCCTGTTATGACTGATTGGCACCACTGGCACTGCGGGGTTGTTTTAACATTGTGCAAATGGGACTACAAGGAGCAATCTCGTGTCGGAGCTGCTAGGAGAACTGCTAGTATGAAGCTATACTGCAATGTTAAAGCAACACTTCATTGCTAGTGGCGCTTTCTGTCATAATGGGATCTACTCAATAGCATTTGCTAGATAGACTAGTGTCCAGACCTGTAATTCTAAGACCGAGGTTTTGGTATTAAATATGCACATACACAGGTGCAAGTGGTCTTCTGACAGTGCAAAGTGCCTGAAAATCTGCAACTAGCAAATGGCTCTGCGCAGATCCAGCTGCGCCGTTCGCGCATGCGCATTGGACAACTTTCGTGAGAGTGAAAGTGAATTAACATAAAAGTTGGATATCTTTGCCTGTATCCTGTGTTCTATGGACGTTAATTATTTACTTTTTCGTGTACACTACACATTTAAGATTTTAATAACGAAATATAGTAAAAGTTAGAAATTGAAATATGTTTTACTATCAAAGCAGGACGATTCATTATCCTTTCTGCAGAATATGTTTTGAGGGCATTTTCCGTGGCACACGACGAGAAAATAGTGTTGGTTAGTTTACGAGGTTATTGTACCTTAAAAATATTTATACAAATAACAATGTACACACACACACACGCACGCACACACAGATATATATATATATATATATATAGCCAAAATGTTTTTCAAATACCTGATTCGCTAATTGCAGTGAACATTGAAAAGATCTCTCTATTTTCCTTGCTTGAATGGAATATTTCAACATCACATCTTTCTCGCCGACTTGTTTCCACATTACTCGGGCTTTATATTTAAGTGCGATTCTGTTGGTGTTTATTTCATAAATTGGGAGTGCAAAAATTTTAGTTAAAAGTCTTTCATGAGACCATTGTTGCTGTAAACACACATCACACCCAAGCCTATCTCAGTGAATATTGAACTCGCAATCATCTAGGCCTACTTAATTTTGTTGCAGTGAAGTTGTACGAAAGCCACTCGTGTTCACAATACAATAGCACTGAATTATTTAGAAATAATCAACATATCATGATTTGATGATTTACGACTCGCTAAAAGACGAAAGCCACATGTATAGTACGCCCCAACGAGATATATAGTAAACATAGGGTGGGATTCATAGTCGTAACTTAAGCAACATCTTGTTCAAGTCGCTCTCGTATGACGTCACAAATTCCTAGTCAGTACAAACAAGCTACCAATTTGTTTATTTGTAAAATACTTTGAAATATTCTACCGATAACCAAACTGGCAATCAAACACGAGGTTAGAAAGATATTCGTCTTTGCATTAAGCAATAATAGTCCATTAAGTCGCTAACCTAAAGTACCGTAATATCAAAATAGTTAGCCTATACCATTTCAAACATAAAACTAAAAATTATTTCAGAATTTACCACTGCAAAAATGTACAGTATAACTGATATTCATTTCGATGCTGCACCTGTTACTAAAAAATATGTTTAAATCGGTTACTCGTTGCTTATTTTCTATACTTTTATCTCCCGAGGCGTGTATTTCCGCGAACATGTTCCAGAGATCTTAAAAATTAATCAAAAATAGAAAGCGACGAACGTGTAATGGGATTGCCAGTGAAACAAAGCAGAAAGCACGAAAGTTATATCCAACTCGCATGTAGTCGTGTATGTTCGTGTGCCTTCGACCACTTAAGCAATTACTTCGTCAAGCCGGAAGTAGCACATATCTAAGCTCGTCGACTTCATGAAGCTATCCTCTGGACACCGACTATGCAACTGGAGTTGGGAAAACACTTTCTTAAGAAACAAGACCGTCTTGACGAAGTTCTTGCTTAAGTTGGGACTATGAATCCCACCCAGAGGGGTGGAAGCAGCTATTTCCAAGGCTCTCAGGTGAAGCCCATTTGAAATTGGTCGGCCATTTTATCTATAGTCAAAACATTGTCAGCTGATGCATGTTGTAATGTAGGTTATACAATAATCATGAGAAATATTTTGGGATATTGATCGTTGTGGTATTTGTTTGTCGAGTCCGTTACAACTACACCTGATTAATGTATCACTAGAGAACATTCGTACCCTCGCCAACATGAAAAATGTATTAAATGGCTGCAGTCTACAACATATTGTGATGCCTATCTCAGCGTTTGGCTGCACACACTACAACAATAAAATAAAAGCAAACTACAACTACTATAGGCTTTGTTTATGCAGTTTAGATAAATTGTACTGTTATGTTATGGGTAGCTGCAGGTAGCTGCAATGAGACAGGATAAAAGGTAGGTACCGAACCTTTTGGTTTACAATCAACACAAATTAAATATATACGAAACATAACGTTTAGTGAATCGTGTAGAAATTAATTACTGGGAGGAGAAGGAAAATACATACTTCTTGATAGTATTGTATGGCATAGGCTGGAATATGTTGCCAAAGAGAAGGATACATGTATGGAACTTGAGGTGCGGGAACGGAAAAAGGTGCAAAGAGGGTAACGGGATGGGTGAATAGTAGGTGAAGAAGGCAGTGGTACGATGGGGAGGATGAAGGGATATATAGGCCATCTGTAATGTTGAAGGAAATGGGATGGAGTACACTAAAAGACAGAAGAAGAAATGAAAGTCTGGTCAGGATGTTCATACTTGTGACTAGAGGGGGGGGGGGGGGGGAGGGTTAAATTGCCACCTAGCTAAGGGAGGGTATGAGGGAGAGTAAACACCAGTGAGAAGGTTCAAGTGGTGTGGAAGAAAACGAATTGATTAGACAGTCTATGCTTGTGAGGTCGGTGAGAGGAATATTTTACAGAATGATATGGTAACTGTTAGGAGTTGGAAGGTTCAGGAGGGATTTGGGAATGGTAGCCTAGAGAGGCAGGCAAGAATTGATCTCGCTACATGGCGACATACCAATTGCGAATATCTATTTATTTGTATAAGGTCGAGGCTCTTAAATAGGGTTAGGGTGGGTGGCATAGTTGTTTACTGTTGATGTAGTTGACATGTTATATGCGTGGTTCTTGTAGTAATAAGAATCTATAATAGTATTTATTTTTAATTTGTATATATAAATGCAGGCTTATTTGCATTTGTTCAGACGTTTTAGGCCTATAGGTAACATTTACCAGTAGACCTATTAACATAACCTTAACTTACGAAGTCTTACACAGTGTACTATAAACAAAACTGAGGTAACAATAATTATACAGAACTGAAATACATAACATGTACATTTTATGACCGCATGTGTTTACTTTAACATTTTTTAAATTTATTGGATTGGGAGCCAGTTACTCGCTACCTGCACATTTTCGTCAATTGTTTTCAACCTGTATTTACGATTTATTCTCGTTCTTAAATTAATAAACGATAGACAGAGGTATCTATATGCTTTAATTGCCACATAGACATACACAATGCATCGTAAGCTTTGTTTTTCTGTTATTATCGGCACATAAATGTAATTATCCCTAACCAACACCCTGCCACGCCCCTTTGTTTTGACGATGGAAAACATGGCCGACACAAGTTCAATTGAGCTTCAGCCAGTAAGCGCTTCCACCCCTCTATGTTTACTATATATCTCGTTGGTACGCCTACACACACAAATATCATGTCATACAAGTTAAAATAACTTACGTGAATTTCAAAAATAGGTCACTCAAATTTATACTACAAATCATTGTCGTAGAAGAACAGGTCTGGACACTCGCCTTGCTTTGTGCGCCTATCTACCAATGTATTTAGCTTGACTCCCTTTTGGTTTGGCTGTAGTTCGTCAAGTTACCGAGAATATGGTTTTATTGGCGCTTCAGTTAGGGCGGTCGGACTCAAACTTCACCCACTTTTTTCCATTGTCAAATTTGTAAAGTAAATAAAGATTGTTGGATCCTTTTCTTAAATTTGTGAGCGAAGGAAGTATTTCATAAATTGATAACAATACGTTTTGATAAATTGTTTATCTTAGTGGAAAGGAAGTGGGTGGAGTTTGAGTCCGACCGCCCTAACTGAAGCGTCAATAAAACACAATATCCTCGGTAACTTGGTGAACTGCAACCAAACAAGGTGGTCAAGTTTCCAGGCGAGTGTCCAGACCTGTTCTTCTACGGCCGTGCTACAAATATAAATTATATACACAATTTTTGCTCTAATCGCATTACACGTCTAACATTTTAGGCCCTCTATTTTCCGTTAGCAACATATATAACATATATTATGTAAAACCTGGTTACAGACGAAAACCATGCTGTCACGAACAATCTCATTCAACAGAAATGAACACACACATCCAATACACTGAAAGAACAACGACACACTTCAAAACACAACTACGACAAATACTTGTAATAAAAACTTTGAAACAATTTTCCTTCATAATTTGATATGAACCTATACTTCTTACATCCTTGTTTAATGACAAGAAGGCCACACAATTTGAGGTTACGAAAACTATAATCAAAACATTATTTTTTGTGCGAGAAATGTTCACTGCTACATGGAATCTATATCTGCATGTAAGCATATGCGGATGTGCAGACAGCTTTTGCCTTCCAAGTGGCATTGAGAATAATGTTACAAATTTTCTGATTGGCTTGTGTAAAGGTGAATTTACACGGTCGCCGACAACGCCGAACAGACAGAGCGGAAAATTCTCCTGGCCAATCAGAACGCTTATTTGCCTTTCCGCGTTGTCTGCGTGCATAACCTGCGCCGAAAATATTGGGCTGATCTCAACTTTTTGGCCCGCGGAAGGCAGACAACGCAGATTTTACCCAGAGTTCAGTGCTGTCCTGGCCGAGAGAACGACCATAACCAACCAAGTGTAGTGTTTTCCAAATAAATTTACTGCGATATACATTTCAGTAAAATCAAATTTTTAATGTTGAGTGTATGTTTGTTGTATTATTTCAGGGAAGTCTCGCTTAGTATTCCGCCGACGGTTAGTTACGAAAGTACCGGTATTTTGTTGATAAGACTTGTCCTATATATATTTTGCAGAAATATAACTAATAATATCTGAAGGATGCACTAAAGTGTATAATACTACTATCAACAGAAAATCCCCAAAATATTTATATGGTTTTGGTTCAAACGAATGGTGCTTGTAGTGCATGCCACTTATGTGAAGAAAGTTCTACCAGCGAGTTAAATGTTTCAGTTTTTAAAACAGGCCTGCTACAATCTTATTTTTATACGAGAGAAAAAGCTTAGGCGGGGGATACAACAGTGTATTTTCGAGCTTCTTAATTCCACTACATACCGATTTTAGCAGTTCTTTGAATCTCTAACTATGCAGTACTGGAAATTCCGGAATGTGTGTGTTCAAGGCATATCATTTCCAATGGTCAAAGTCACGATTATATTTTCATAAGTGAACAGTAGGCCTATTGCCATAATTTAGTATGCTTTGGACCATGGTTCATTGTGTGGTTGGAAGTAAAGAATAGAATTTTATAAGACTGTTATAAGATTAAGATTGCCTTCCTGCAGTTGGTCTGCTGTCCTGTGACAGGATATCTCTCCCCTTAATTGGCCTTGGCCTCCCATTTCAGTCAGCCTATTACTAGTTTACTCACCATCTTTCTAAATTCCTTCCTTACAACCACCTGTTTCTTACATTCCACTCGTTTACAGTTCTCTTTACAACAGTGTTTTTCCTTTTATCCATTCTCTTTACAACCCTCTGAAGCTTCCATTCGTGACCCTCTCTTCCTCAATTAAGGTTCTGCTTGAACCTTGTTTCCCAGTTGTGCCTACCCTCTTATACCTCTCACCACCTTGAACATCCTCACTAATCTCTCCACCTTCTTTCTCTCCTGCAGTGTGCCAAATTTCAGTGTCATCACAGTTACTTATGGTCTGTATCCTTCCTCTCCCTCCCTCATCCTCGTATTCCTTGTCCTACAACTATTAAGAATAAATTAGTCTTTCTGTACACCCTTTTCATCACCACTCCCAAGTATGGGTCCCACATTGCCACAGCATACATATTACAGGCCTATTTCTTGATCTCCTTATTTGTGTGCTCTAGTATCATTTTTTTCTAATCCTGACTCCAAAAATTAAAGTACACAATCTTTCAGCAATAGAAAGGCACTTCATCTCATACCTAATATATTTTAGGACATTAAAGAATTCAGAAGTGTCTAATGTACATGCATAAGGTACTTACCCAAAGGAACGATAATAGGTGAACTTATTTGTTGTTATTTTTAAGTAACCGGTGCAAATTGTACATTGTAAGATGCTCTCACACCAGTAATAGAAGTCAAAACCAGAAATACTAACGCTAAGACTTCAAATCACCCACAGTGGCTCATTGCGTTGAAAATACTACAAATGCCTATCAACCTAAGTTACTTCAGATAGCTGCTGCAAACAAAGCAGTGACCACATATCTGTTCAGCCCAGAAAATACACAACATTTATATATATATATATATATATATATATTATTTTATTTTATCATGTATTTAAGGTGTTTAGACATAGGCGAAGCTACAGGATGATCCAGGTGTGCACAGGACCACCCATTAGGTCTGACAAGTGTCAACACAAATTTTATTATAAACTCCTTTAAAAGTGGTGGAGAATTCCTCAAAACTTATTTTTTCAAGCATGTGAACAATGGGAACACTTAAGTATCTACAGGTAACCACCGCAAACATGCATACACAGACACACGCACAGAGAAAGTAAGAAATGGAAATATACAAAGCATAAAACTTTACACTGTTTTCTACAGTTCATAGAATTTGCGCATGCGCACTACAGTAACCAGCTAGTTGGCTACTTATATGTATTATAGTTATTAGATTTTGTAATTATTAAATTCATTACTCAAAAAATTATCATCAACAAATATTAACATTTCTAACAGTGTTAAATTCAATGTCCAGATACCAAAAACTTCTTAAATAGTGCCATTTCCACCTTGAAATTCGAAATTTTCCCGGGGGAGTACCCCCGCACCCCCATGCCATATTAGGGAGTGAAGACTAAGACCACCCATTAGCTAATTTCTAGTTACACCTATGTGTTTAGATGTATGGTAGTTGCAATTTTTTGAGGCAATAAATATATGTAATGATAACATTTTTTAAGTTGTGTTAAGTGCAAAACTTAAACCTACTCTTTGCTCCTAAACTACGGGGTGTCTGGTCAGTGTTATACTCCTGGTATTACAGTCAGTCCTGATGAGAGGGTGTTGTGTGCATTGTTGCAACAGCGCTCAGCAGGCTCTAGGGGGTTGGGGGCATGGAGCTCTCTGAAACACAATGCTTTGATTATTATATTTCAACACTTTGTGTGTTTATATTTTACTACAGCATATGTTTATAACATGTAATCACAACATTCAATGGCTCATAGCCTTGGAAAAATTAAAGACCTCTTTATTCGAACGGTCGAAACATGGAATGGTAGGGGCCCCGAGGTCACCATGTCAACGGGGTCTGAGAAGACTCTTGATGGGCCTGGTTACAGTGCCAAACCTATTTATATATTAGATCCTTTGAAGAAAATGGGTTGGTGGAATGGAGGTTGAAAGGAAAAATTAGTAAAATAGGAAGAATAATTTAAAAAAAAAAAACATACCTGACATATATGTATATATTATTCTTAAATATCACATTAACATGCACATTTTATGTGGGTACACACACACACACCTGCTGAAATCAGATCTCCTCCTGCCTCAGAAGCAGATTTACACCCCAGGGGAGCGATTAAATATCGCTTTTGAGAGGTGCAGCGCAAAATTTGCACTTGAGCTGCGTTGCTTTGGTATTAAATATACAAATACGCAGGTGCAAGTGGTCACGTGACGGCGCAAAGTGCCTGAAAATCTGCGACTAGCAAATGGCTCGACGCAAGTATATCTGCACCCTTCGCGCATGCGCATTGGTCAATTTTCGGGTGTATGAAAGTGAATTAACATAAAAGTTGGATATCTTTATCTTTTTTTTTTTTATTTATTTATTTATTTATTTATAAATACATTACAGATACAGTAGAATACACAGACATTGAGAGTTAATCCCTTGGAGCAGAGCTCAAAATTAGGGATTTTTTACAATTGCAAAATTTTGTGACGAGGAGATAAGCAAGTAAAAGGCACGGCAGACAAACAAGGATCCTGAACAATAAGAAAATGTGATTACAAGACACTACACGACACAAGTATATGTCATATATATACAATTATAAAGCTGCATAGATTAGCATCTACACAACACATAAATAAGTGATAACACGAATAATAACTGTCATAACATGTCACCAAGTATGAGAATTTAATTAAAATTAAATTTGATTTAAGTAGGATGCTCAATTTATGGTTAGCCTTTCAGGTTAATATGGTATCAAAACACAACACTGGTTAAAATTAGATACAAGCAAATATACCCTATAATTATATATATTACTATGTTTTAATTAATTTCTTCTCTCTGACCCTTTAAGGACACGAGAATATCAAGATATTAAGGCTGTTCAAGGGCCTCGGGCATGTAATGAAAGCCAATGTAAAGTAAGGAATTCATAATGTATATGTAGCAAGTATGTGTTTAGTACCTATTTAATAAAGTTTCGGGACTAAAATAGCTTTCGTTTAATTTATTTTAATGAGAATGCTGTCCTAATATAATTCATACAAATCAGAACTATTTTCTTTCCTTT